>CM034155.1:77153729-77444571 GCA_019776745.2 Taxus chinensis | reverse complement strand
TGGGTTTTCTTCCTCTCCATCTGGTTCTCTCGTTGTCCTATTGTTTGCAAACGTGAGAAATAGTGCACCCTGAGTCAGTGTAGGGCTGCCACATGATGTACTTTGCAAACGGAAGCTCGTGGGACCAAACCAACTACAAAAAAATATTGGGGTGGCCTGGTGAATGCTAGTGGAGGCTTTGTTTTGGTTCCCTACACTCCCCGTGCTCTCAGGCTACCCTGTCCGGGCGTAGTTTCTTAAGAGCCCTAAGGCCCAAACACGCCATATCTTCGACATGTGATTTCTTGGACTCCATGGAACCTAGAGATGTCTCATCAGAACAGAGAGCTCCATTTTATGGCCCTCTATGAAAGCATTTCATGATTTTCTCCCTCTCCATCTTGTTATCTCGTTGTCCTATTGTTTGTAAATGCGAGAAATAATGTAGTCTGAGTTAGTATAGGGCTGTCAGATGCTGTATTTTGCAAATGGAAACTCATGGGACTAAACCAAATATGACAACACATCCAAATGTCTTGGTGAATGCTAGTGGAGGATTTGTTTTGGTTCCCTACAGTCCTCGTGCTTTTGGGCTACCTTGTACAGGCGTAGTCGCTTAAGAGCCTTAAGGCACAAACACGCCATATCTTCGACGGGTGATTTCTCAGACTCCATGGCACTTAGAGACACCTCGTTAGAACCAAGAGCTCTATGTCGGGTCCCTTTATGAAATCCTCTCACTATTTTCTCTGTCTTCATCGGGTTCTCTTGTTTTCCTATTGTTTGTTAATGCGATAAATGGTGCAGTTTGAGTCAGTGTAGGGCTGCCAGATGCTGTACTTTACAAACTGAAGCTCGTGGGACCAAACCAACTATGTAAACACGTCCAAATGGTCTAGTGACTGCTAGTGGAGGATTTTTTTGGTTCCCTACACTCCCCGTGCTCTCGGGCTACCCGGTCTGGGCGTAGTCACTTAAGAGCCCTGAGGCCCAAACATGCCATTTCTTCAATGGATGATTTCTAAGACTGTGTGGAACCTAGAGATGTCTCATTAGAATCAAGAGCTCCATGTCAGGGTCCTCTAAAAAATCCTCTCGTAGTTTTCTCCCTCTCCATCCCGTTCTCTAGTTGTCCTATTGTTTGTAAACGCGAGAAATAGTGCAGTCTGAGTCAGTGTAGGGATGTCAGATGGTGTACTTTGCAAATGAAATCTCGTGGGACCAAACTAACTACACCAACACATCCATATATCCTAGTGAATGCTAGTGGAGGCTTCATTTTTGTTCCCTACGCTCCCCATGCTCTTGGGCTACCCCATCCGGGCATAGTCGCTTAAGAGCCCTAAGGCCCAAACACGCCATATCTTCGACAGGTGATTTCTCAGATTCCATGGCACCTAGAGATGTCTCATCAGAACCAAGAGCTCCATTTCAGGTCCCTCTATGAAATCCTCTCATGGTTTTCTCTCTCTCCATCTGGTTCTCTCGCTGTCATATTGTTTGCAAACGCGAGAAATAGTGTAGTCTGAGTCAGTGTAGGGCTACCATATACTGTACTTTGCAAACAGAAGCTCATGGGACTGAACCAACTATGAAAAAATGTCAAGGTGGCCTAGTGAATGCTAGTGGAGGATTTTTTTTAGGTCTCTATGCTCCCCATGCTCTCGGGCTACCCCGTCTGGGCGTAGTTGCTTAAGAGCCCTGAGGCCCAAACACGCCATATCTTCAACATGTGATTTCTTGGACTCCGTGGCACCTAGAGACATCTCGTCAAAACTGGGAGCTCCACATTGGATCCCTCTATTAAATTCTCTCACAATTTTCTCCCTCTCCATCTTGTTCTCTCGCTATCCTATTGTTTGTAAATGTGAGAAATAATGCAGTCTAAGTCAGTATAGAGTTGCCAGATGTTGTATTTTGCAAATGGAAACTCATGGGACCAAACCAATTACGTACACATGTCTAAATGGATTGGTGAATACTAGTGGAGACTTCTTTTTGGTTTCATATACTCCTCGTGCTCTCGGGCTACCCCATCCGGGTGTAGTCACTTAAGAGCCCTGAGGCCCAAACATGCCATATCTTCGACATGTGATTTCTCAGACTCTATGGCACCTAGAGACATCTCATCAGATCCGAGAGCTCCACATTGAGGCTCTCTACGAAATCCTCTCGTGGTTTTCTCCCTCTCCATCTGGTTCTCTCACTATCTTATTGTTTTGTAAACACGAGAAATAATGCAGTCTGAGTCAGTGTAGGGCTACCTCGTCTGGGCGTAGTCACTTAAGAGCCATGAATGACTAGATTGGCTTAAGAATGAATTTTATATGGGTATGTCTAAGAACACACAGGAGTTATCAATCACCTAGTAAATCTTTCTTGTTTAGTTCTGGATGGTAGTGAGCTAGCCTACGGCTTAGTGACCTTCTATTCATTGATAATTTATGTTATGATAAACCCATGCATTCTTTCAAAAGTGCCTTAAAAAGGATATGGCTAGTCATCAGGCCTAGTGAAGGGTGTGATGTCATTTCCAAATAACTTGAAATGCCTACATATTTAAAGGTAGTAACACGAATTGGACAGGATTAGACAATCAAGAATCATTGAGTGTCTAAATCAGAATGTCATTGCATCTGGAGACATTCTTAAGCATTGAAGTAATGTATATGGAGAGACATTCTCAAAATATCAACAAATGAAAGGCATCAAATTGTGACGATTTTCAGGTGTTTTAACAGGGGAGAAGACTACGAAGCATAAAAGAATTTAGTAAGTGCATGATAAGATAGGAACCAGTACAAAGAGACCATGAGCAAGAAGAAGCACAAGTAAGGTAAATACACATATACACATTGATAAATTGAATGAATAATTACTCATATTAGGTAACTATTTATATACATACATTATATAAATATTAATTTCCAAAGTCTAATGCATATTATACATTGAAAATGCTAGTACATGTACATCACCAATAAATGAAAAAATAATCCATAATGTCTTAAATATTGTCAAGTGCACATCATATTAGATTCATGCGAAAATAATCTTAGAAATGTAAGGTCTCATACAAAAGTTTCAAGTTCCAAATAGTATTTTAATGTGCATAATAAATACAAAAATACCCAAATAGGTCATATACCATCAAGTTCAAATGTCATATAAGCTTACATACAACGCCATGCACATAGGCATACAAAAACAATGTCATGTAAGACATATATATTTCCTACTCATCAAAATCTATCCCTCTCTTGGCCTTGCTAAAAGAATGCCCTCCCTTAGGTGGAGATGGAGATCCATGAGATGAATTTGGATCGCTCGAGCCCATGCTTCGAGTCCTCTTCTGCTGAATACTCACTTGTAGCTGAACCTGTAAATGTAAACAATGTTTTTTTGTCAAAACTTAATTTATATATGTTTTCAACATGTATTTAAGACAATGCTAGAAGTAAAGTATTAACATAAATACACAAACTTACTACAAGTATTTGATCACTCTGAATTCACACCTCACGCTCAGATGAGTCATCGAGAGCTTCTATAGTACGAATGAGGGTACGATGACGATGAGATGGAGGATTCTGTGCCCTCGAAGTAAAAATGGAGGGGGTTGAAGTTCCCTACATACACATAAGATCAGAAAATCTAACATCATAATTAGTAAAAATAGAGATAAGTACATGTATCTACATAATGACAATACTTTAACTAATTTTATCAATATAGAACTATTGTTTTTACCCCACCATGCCTGTGAATCAAATGAATAGGGCTGCGCCCTATTGCAGGTAACTCCTACATACACACAATGAAGGACATTATTAACATAATTTAATAATTCTGCAATGAAAGACATTACTAACATGTAATTTAACATAATATGAATTACACAAGAAATTGAACAAAATTTATGTGTTGTTTGAATACCTCAGCGAGTTGCTGCGTAGATGAAATCACAGTAGAAACACCTTTATCTACTTGTCGTAGAGATGGTGGGGTGTCTAGTGAAGTCAACATCTTTATCAAACATGTATATCATGTGAGTTAGATGGACATACAAGAACATACATATATTTGACTTCAAAACTAATATATATATATATATATATATATATATATATATATATATATATATATATATATCTACACACACACACATGTATGTGAAAATTTTACATAATTAACACTCTAAATTACCTCTATGAATGTTTGCATATGCATGGTGCTTTCCGCCTATTTTCGGGATGAAGATGCACCTCCTACGCACTGTAATATCAATGCATGTACATGTACAAATATAATTATTTCAAAAATTTAACATATATAAGTAAATCAGGTACTCCAAAATTTTTGTAACACACATAACAAAACATAAAAAAATTACCTGTGAAGGTGACACCGATGAATGTAATCCAAATGTCTCACTCAAAAGGACATCTGACATAGTGACATTATCGTGTTCATCCCTAGCACCAAGTGTACCAAAATCAGTACGCATGAAAGTATTGTCCTCCTCAATCCCCAAACATATGCTACCACATGATGAGAAAAAATGTGGCCTCATGCTAGTACTCCCTGAGGGAATACTCTATGTACCTCCATGAGCATCTAGCTTAGAAATCTCCCTCGTATGTCGAACAAGGGTCACAGATAGCCCCTGAAGCGCGTGGAGTGTATCAATCTCTACTGTCTCCTTCACTGCTTGAGGGACAATCTCAGGGTGAGGGGGCTTCTATGCGGGGAATCTACCCTGTTGAATAGGTGCACATTGTGCACTTGGTCGATCCTATGTAGATCCTTTTCCTCGGCCCTAGAAATCTTGGAAATCAAAATAATTTAGGATTTCATTGAGGATAAAATTGCAATAGAGTTTCCTCAAAAAGTATAGTGGCACCTCATTGTTATTACAAGGTGGAAAATCAAACACCATCCACCATCGGTCCCAAAAATTATTTCTAATCAAATTATTATTGTACCAATGGATGGGAAATCGTTTACATGTCAACGAAACAATAAGATTAGTGTGAGGGTCCATGAATAAGGTGCATATGATTTATTTTGAAATTTCTTTTTTCTTTACATCCACATATGACAATTTGTTGGAATAATAAACCCTACAATCCTCTCTGTAAGTTTTCCAACGATCAATTTTCCCTTTTGACATGTCAATTTGATCAAGTAATACCTCCAATGTGTTTACAAGAGAGGCGTGGTGGGGGTTTGTAGATTGTGTATCCCTCATTGTTTTCATTAAATCCTCAATTTCAATTTTGTTTTCAACTATTTGGGTTGCTAAATCTTCTTGACTACATGAGGGATGTTGAGCAATTGTGGGAGTGTCGGGAGGGATGTCAGGAATAACAGAGTTTGGTTGTGGTTGATTCCCTTGACCTCTAACTGTAACAATAAAAAATATGTACTCAATTTAAATTTTAATCTATAATTATCATATTTCAATGAAATTTTGAGAAAAGAAATGTGCTTGCCTCTTCTCTGTGGTTCCATCATCGATTCAAATCTTCCTAGAGATCCAAAAAATGATCCTTTGAGCTTGAGATCTAACTGAATAAAAAAACGTGAGGGCACGAACAAGCTCTGAAACTTGCATTTGAGGGAGTAAAAATGATAGAGGCTCGGGCCTCTTTTTTTGTTTATACTCAACATAATGCATACATGTTATGTAATGTGTATGCATTATATAATGCGTACGTGTTATGATTTGGTGATTCTCGAGCCAAAAAAACTAAAAAGTGAGTGCATTTTGCTTTTTTTCACATCCTTGTCCACTTTTTGGCCCCCCAATTTTGTACACTTACCCCATGGAAAACTATGACGCCATCAACTTACAAGTGATGCTAATAAAATTAAATGTAGAAGAAGATCAGATGTCAGATATTAAATCACATTTTCACCATTTGAATACCTCATCCAAGGTAACAAGAAACACATAAATATGGTGGTAAAACCATCCATTCCAAACAATGAGGTTATCTAGAAGGCTTTTCATAGTGATGAGAAAATTGTCCAACTTATCCAAAATGAGGTAGGATTTTCATCAAGCATGTAGCCTGAATTACATGAAATATATGGTGATTAGATCATCCAGTTGAGAAAAAAAAATCCTATAGGATTGGTCACACTTAAGGATATATATATCCCTAATGATGAATTAAAAAAGGAAAGGAAGAACATAGAAGCAAAGGATGAAGATTACCAACCATTCACCATTACAAAAAGAAAAGAGTTAGTTTGGAAGGTATGGGATGATAATAAAAAATAGGATTTTATTTCCTTGTGTCAAAAGTACAATGATAGAGGAATGGTTTGACAAAATGTGAACTATTCATTAAGATCTAGAAAATATGGTAGAGGAATGGTGAAATATTGAAACTATTGGAAATAGTTTGTTCCAAGTGACAACAAAATTAAAAAATATTAAATCAAGGATCAAGAAATGGAACAAATATAAAAGTAAAATTTCTGAGGATCTCCACGAATTGGAAGATATGATGGAACAAGGGGGATGGAGTAGTGAAGAAAAATAGAAATAAAAATATTTATTAGCTGACTATCATAATATTCTATGCAAAGAATATATTTACTGGAAGTAAAAATCTAGAATAAACTGGCTTAAAGAGGGTGATTGTAATACCAAATTCTTCCACATATCAGCTACTATTAAAGAAAATAAAGGGAGGATTCAATAAATATGAAAAAAAGATCGTGAAATGGAAAATGAGGACAAGGATATTTCGAATACCATCATCTCTTTCTTCAATTTTTTTTTCTAAAGTTCAACTCCCTCTAGGGATTTCTATCTCTGAAACTTTAAATATTTTTGAGTCTATCATTAGTCATGACAAAAACAAAGATATGATTACCATTCCATTGGAGGAAGAATTCAAAGCTATTTTATCTAAAATGAAAGGAGATAAAACCCCAAAGCCTGATGGATTCCCTGCATTTTTCTTCTAGATGTATTCGAATATTGTTAAAAAAGAGGTCGTTACTGCTATTTAAGACTTCTTTCGTAATGGCAGATTACTCAAGAAATTCAACCACACGTTTATATCCCTCATACTTAATAACTTCAGGTGCTAAGGATTTGGGATATTTTCAACCAATAAGTATTTGTAATAATATGTACAAAATTGTTTATAAAATTATGGCTTTCAGAATGAGGGAGGTCCTTCACAATTTTATATCTCCAAATCAGGGTTATTTTGTGGTGGGAAGACAAATTTTTGACAACATCATATCCGTTCATTAAACGATACATTATGTGGAGAAATCTAATAGAGAGGCTATGATCATAAAACTTGATATGGAAAAATCTTGTTACTATATATCATGGAATTTCATGTTTTCCCTTTTAACAATAATTTCATTAAATTTGGACATTTTACAATCTAGATTAAATACTGAAATCAACTATATTGGTTTTCTTATACCCAATATTGGAATTTGATTTGGCTATTATTGGAATCCAAGAAGGGGAATTTTGGAATTTGATTCAACTATTATTGGAATAAAAAAGGTATTTTTTGGAATTATATATCATGTATGAGGGATTTCCATTTTGGGGGTTTACAATTTTTTAGTACGAATAGGAAATACTTATTGGAATAATTAATATATTTATAGCTTTACAAAGCATAGAAAATACTTATATTCTCCATTATCATACAAACAAACATTTTTTTTATCTTCTATTGAATGGGCATATACCAATTCTCATATAAGAATCATAGAAGAAAAATATAAGTAATATTTAATTGGTTTTAGAATGGACAATTGTCAATTCTCACATCCTTTATAGTGATATTAAATTATTACGTTCAATATTGCTTCAATGAGTTAGAATGGTTAGAAAAGGCATATGCCCATTATCATAAAAACAAAGAGTTTTATTATTATGATGAGAATTTTTTTCATTGTGATGAGAATCGACATGTGCTATTTCTCATGTTAACAAATATTTTTATCATTATGATGAGAATGGGCATATGCCTATTCTCATAAGCTTAATATAGAAAGAAAGAAAAATTTGGATGTGATTTATTTTAACTATGGGGTCGTGCACATTTGCATGTTGTATATTTTACATATTTTGATCAAATATTTTGTATCTAATAGTGCTTCTAATTTATCATATCAATAAAAAATTGACAAATGTTTAACTATAATGTGGATTTATTTGCATATAATGAAGGTAGGAAACGTGTTGTCATGAGATTAATACAACATAAAATTATGGTAATAAATGAATTGTTAAGAGATAGTCTACAAAAATAAACCAATATTTATATATTTTTATGATATAGACTAAAAAACAAACCAATTATTTTATATTTATTAATCAAAACAATAGTAACAAGTAAACTCAATCAAGTTTATTATTCGTGGAAATGTGTTGTTATGATAAAAATACAAGTCAAAATTCCTTTTTTATAAAATGATGGTAATAAATCCATTGCTATGAAATAGACTAAAAAAACCAATATGATTGAATATTTATGAGAAAGACTACAAAAATAAACTAAAATTATATATATATATATATATATATATATATATATATATATATAATATATATATATATATATATATATATATATATATATATATATATATATATATATATATCAACATAATAGTATCGAATACACTCAATCAAGCTCAGTAATTTATTTTTTAAATGTTTCCAAATACCTAAGTAAAGTTTGGTGTGGAATCACATGATTTAAAAATGTACATAAGTGTGTGAATTTTTTTATATCAGAATGCATTATGCCATCAAATTTCCAGCTAGAAGGCAATCCAAATAAAAGCGCCTCAGTTCTGTCATGAACAAAACATTTTGTTTCACCTATGAACAATATGTTTTTTGCTCCATATATTTATTGAGATTGATTGTCATTTAATTTGAGAGAATGTTTGTAGAGTGTAGCATCTACTTGAGGTGAGTCCTGGAATCTTGAAAGTTGTAAGCCTTTTTCCATAAGAGTGGATATAGGTTTACAATAAGACATTTTGTACTTTTCCAGGAGTGTCTTAGCATACTTTATTTGGGAGATAAAAATGTGATGCTCCTTTTGCCATATTTCCAAGCCAAGATAGTAATGTAGTAGCCCCAAATCTGTCACGTCGAATGTTCTTTTGAGATTATTCTTCACAATATCAACCCGATCTTCTAAACTGTTAGTGATCACAAGATCATCTACATATACAACAAGAATGACAATTTCCTTGCCTACATTATTTATCTACAAATTTGAATCTGAGTGGCTACGAGTGAACCCATGCTGCAAAAGGTGATCATCGATCTTGATATACCATGCCCTTGGATCTTGTTTCAGTCCATACAATGATTTGATGAGATAACATACCTTCTTAGGATGCTCTTCATTAACAAATCCTTCAGGTTGGGTAATGTACACTTATTCTTTCAGATCACCTTATAGGAAATCACTCTTTATGTCCACCTGTTGAAGTCTCCATCCTTTTTGTGTTGCTAGTGCACAAACAACTCTGGTGGTCTTGATCTTCGCAATTGGTGTAAAGGTTTCTTCATAGTCGATGCCCTCTTTCTGAGCATATCATTTTGCTACAAGATGTGCTTTATGTTTGTCAATGGATCCATCTGCCTTATATTTTGTCTTGAAAACCCATTTATAGCCTCTGGGTTTCTTTCATGTAGGTAGATCGACAAGTTCCCATGTCTGATTTTTTATAAGTGAGTCATATTATGTATCCATGGCTTCCTTCCACTAAGGTTGACTGAGTGCTTCATGAACATTTTCTGGATCGAAGCTATTAATCAGTGAACTCATGAGTGTAAATTTTACCTCATTTTTGTTTGACTCCTTGTTTTGACTCCGGATGATGTATCTAGGAGTTGTTACAAATGTGATTCCTTGATGGTGCTTTGTACCCACTTTGGATGAGAACTTGGCTATTTTTGAGAAGAATTGTGTCGTTTCCATGTGGATTGATGTGGAGTCACATTATCTAGTTCTCCAAGGTCAACAAATAGGTCTCCTGGAAGCATTTATTTTCTCTGAGTAGTCTCCTCTGGCTCATCATCTGATTCGGAGACTAGTCGATGAGAAGTGGTTGGAAGTGGATCTCGGTTGATACTATTGAGTCAAAGGATGACTCATCATAAACCACATCCTGAATCTCATATGTTTTCTTTATCTCCAGATCCATGAGATGATACACCTTCGAGGTAGTGTTGTAGCCAAGAAGGATACACAGGGGTGTCTTTGGCTCTACCTTCTTTCTCTTCTGAATTGGGACATGCATGCATGTTGTGTAACCAAATACTCGCAAATGAGAAATTGATGGCTTTCTACCACTCCATACCTCTTCTGGCATTTTATTTTTAGAATCTTCGTCGGTTCCTTGTTGAGAAGATATACATCTATTTTAATGGCTTTATCCCAATAGTGTTCTTCTAGATTTGTAGTTGATAGCATGTAGCGAGCCATCTCCATCATTGTGTGATTGCAACGCTCAACAATGAAATTTTTCTGGGGCATTTAGGGAGTAGTCATGTGTTGCTTAATACCTTGTTCATTCAGGAATGCCAATAAATTATTTTATGTGAATTCCCCACCTCGATCTGAGTGAAGTAGAAGAAGAGGTTTGCCGGTCTCTTTCACAACATGATGATAGAAGTTCTGGAAATGTTGAAGAGCCTAACTTTTCTTCTTTAGGAAAAACACCCACATCTTGTTGGAGTGGTTATCCACGAACAGTTGAAAGTACTTGTATCCTAAAAAAAAAGTAGGCAAAGGGCCATTGAGATCGGTATGAAATACCTCTAGATACTTCTTGGCATGGAAGGTGCTTTCCTGAAACGAATCTTTGTGTTGTTTTCCCTGCAAGATAACCCAGTGCAAATAGGTAAGGAACTGGAAAATTTGGGGTAGTCCATGAACCATTACTTTTGAACTCATCTGATGCAATGAACTAGCTGACAAGTGTCCATATTTAAAAATTCCAAAGTGTAGTAGATTATACTGTTGATTCAGATAAAGTTCTTGTAGAAGATGAAATAGTATCAAAAGAATAATAACTTATCTTTCAATAAATTCTCTAGCAATAATCTTACCTTATCGCTAGATCAAACATGATTTGATGCCAATTTGGATAAGAAAATTCTACCTTCAGGTGATGATTTAATAGCTGAGTTACTGACAGAAGGTTGCGACTCAAGCCAAGAACATATAGTACCTTTGTATGTGTACATTTTTTGTGGTCACAAAGGAATGGTGACTCTTCCTATTCCTTTTACAACGTACTCTTTATCATCAGCTTTCTGAACCCGATCACCAGTGGGTTGTTCATCTAGTGAATCAAACAACGCCTTGTCACCTGACATGTGCTTTGTTGCACTAGATTCTATCAACCAGACTCTCTTCGCGGGATGTAAAGTCTGAGAGATAAGTACAAGATTCTTACCAGAATGTGTTCCTTCTGATGTCTCCTCATCAGACTCATTATCTTGTTGGGTTGGGAGATGCCCCTTGTACTTTCTCCAGTGGGGATGTCATTTGGAATTTTGAAAATCTTCGCACCCTAATGTGCTTGTTTGACTTAAAGAACCTTGTTTCAAGCTATTGTACCAGTAGTGATCAGTGTCGTGAGTGTTGATTTTGAAAATGTGAAACCACCTGTTTGAATTTTGATCTTTCTACTGTTGTTTTGGTTGCACTTTATTTGTCTTCTCTAGAGGACCCTTCTGATTCTTCTAGCCATGGTATGGCTTTGAGAACAGGGCTTTATCCTGAGACTTCTCTTGGGAAGAATTGATGGCCTCTTCCTGCTACAACAAATTCACAAGTTCTTCAAATTCCATTGTTTGTTTAGATACATTCAGTGTCGTAACAAACACTCAAAATTGAGAATGGAGTGCTCTCAAGATGATTGGTATGATAATTTTATCATCCACTTGTTCACCGAGCACCAATAATTCCTATCCCAGCTTAGCCACGTGACGTAATAACTCCTCAACTTTCTCATTTGAACCCATAGAGTGGGTGTGCATCTTTGACTGAAGATGGAGGATCTTAGTCTGATTTTTGGCTTCATAAATTGTTTCTAGCTTGTCCCCAGGCCTCCTTTGGTTTCTCCACATTCCAAACATGTGTTCACACATCATCACTGATACTAAGCGTTATCAGAATCAAGGCTTTGGCACTAGCCATCTCATACTTCATTAATTCTTCAGGAGTAGTGGGAACGGGCACAGATCTAGTCATGATGCCCCATAATCCTTCAAACTGAAGGATTGTCTGCATCTTTTTTTTCTAGGCCACAAAATTAGGCCCTTTAAATAACTGAGCATTGAAGAGGAGAAACTTTGGAGCAGACATTTTATTATTTTTTTATAAAATAATAAAACAAATATTTTTTTTTTCAAGAGATATTACGATAATGACTCACTTCTGTGAAGTAATAGCTTATAGATGCTCTTGATACTCGTGTGATGAGAGAAGACGAAACTTGGTGGGGCATTCTCATTTTCCTTTACAGTCGGTGTCATACCTAGCTTCTAGCTCTTCCTGAACTCACTTTGCTTGGCAGCTGACATCGAAAAGGAAATATTAAAGAAGTCCTTGTAGAACTAGCTCGTCGAAGACTAGATTACTGATGTTTCGAAGCTCGTTCAACAAATCAAAGTAGAACCCAGAGCTCTTAGGAGATTCTTCACGGTGTTCTCTAGCTGGTGAGTCGATGTTGCAACTTTCATCAGTGGCGACCATGTTGATTATGCTCTCAATTGAGTTATCTATACTCAAAATTTGGTGTAGTGTTATAGAAACTCCATGTTTTCTTTGCCAATCAACAACAAACTTCAAGCCTCCACATTTTTATTTATTTAGCAACAACTTTCACGCAGAATCTGGTTTGTTCCTCCATGCAGCAGCAAAGACAAATTTGGTCAATTCCACCACCACGCAGTAGCAAGAGACAAACTCCATGTAGTTAGTCAGATACCACGCCACTTCACACAAGTTTTCTACACTTCCACTGAGCCATTTGATGTAGAAATGAAGATATAATATATATATATATATATATGTTTAAAAAAAATCTACGTAGGGAATTACTTAAATTTGCTACAGCAAATAGGAAAAAAAAAACATTAAAAAAAGTGTATTCTTCCATACTTTGCTTCTTTCACACAACTTTTCATCAGCAACAATTCTTTCACTCTACTCCACATCTAGTCTTCACGAATCATTCAAAAATTCCCACGCAAGAAATGAACAAGGCCACTATTGAAATTACAGGTGCTCTCTTTTCCTCCAGGTCACACAGTAGCAATCCATGCAGGTAAAGATAAACACAATGCAGGTTTCTCTCTTCTCCACTTAGTGTAGCACGCAGAATTTTTTTGCCTCTCCACACAGGTCTTCTATGCAAAGGTTTTTGAGGATCTCCACGCAACCTCTATCCTCTCCCACATAGAAAATTAAGAACTCCACGCACTGATATGTCTAAACATCCTTTCATGCAGGTGTACAATTAGTCAAGATGCCACAATTTTTTATTTGTAGCATTTTCTTCCTTCCTCACGTCCCAGCATCCATGTAGCCTCTTTCCACATCTTTCTCTTACACCCAGTCACTGCCAAGAGTTTCTACGTTGGATTTTTTTTCTACTTCATGTTTTGATAGTAATCTGAGATTCAATTGAATTCAACGTAGGTTTGGATGGTATGCTCCTCCAAGCCAATACAACACACATGTTCCTTTAAATGTCAACTCGCAACAGGGTGAGCATGCCGCTCCAAATCCTCCACGTAATTTTCACACAAGTTGAAGGCTACATGCAGCAGAAAAAAAAATGTTTCCTTTCCACACAGGTTTTCAAATGACTAGGTGCGCTGATATTGTCTCTAGGTAGAGGTTTTGACCATTCATCTCATTCCCACATTGTTGTTCTTCAAGCACACATGCCAAATATTTGATGCTCTAATACCAAAATGTGGGAAGCAAATAGATTAGAAGAATGTAGACTAAATTACTCTCAACACCTTATTTTACTGTGGAGAAGCACATACAATTTATAGGAGAAATACTAAACAAAATTCCCCTAAACTGGAGAAGGAAGATATGAACGAAGATGAGAGAATAATGGAATATAAAAATGAAGAGAGAATAAAGGGATAATATAAAACAAACACACCTAAAAATATAAGCTATGCTACGTATGCTAACAATATTTGGGTGTACTTGCCAAGAACAATTTACATATTTTTTTTGTAAACTTGCACAATATTCCCCTTCTTCGAATCTTAAAAATTTATTGCTAATTTCACACTTTGATATGCCCCAGAAAAAAATGAATTCAATATTTCTTGGCTAATTAAATTTCTGAATGAAGGCATGTCATTCTCTTGAATGCAGGTATGTAAACTACAATCTAATATCGAAATGTTGTCGTGCTATCCTTAACAATTTAGGGCTAAAAGTACGACTGCAGTATCAATAACATGCATATGTAAATTCTGATTGTATGGTCAATGATCTAAATTTAGAAAGCCTTGGAACTCCAAAGAGCAATTCTTCTACCCCTAAAACCAATAAATTATTTCCATGGAAAATGAGATATGAAAAACCAACCAATAATAAAACTCTTTTTTAATAAATTTAATCATAGATTATATTATCTGATTTTATTAATAATTACTTTCTTTTTGTATAATCCTATCAAAGATAGTTTTAATCATTAAATGGTAAACTATCAATAACATCCTAATTTATCATTATTTACTAATCACATCATTTGGATGAAATGTGAACAAAAACTAAAATAATTGTAATAAACACATTTTGAGAATTACATACTAATAACCATCAATAACATCTTATTAAAGGGTACATAATAATCAATTCAAATGGAAAATGGGAAAAAGAACTACAAAAATTCAATAAACACAATTTAATATATTCATTTGTTCCACTGTTGTTTGAAATAGAGCACACCCCTTTAAGATGTCTCTTACATCATCTGAACCCGTATCATAGATGGTTGAGAAAATAAGTCAAACATAAGCCACCTATTATTAAAGTCTTTCTTAGAAACCTTTGGAGACACCAAAATTTTTTCTTCAGGAACCCCTTTGTTGTCTACATTAACTACAATCATAGTTTCACATTTGTATGGAAATTATGGTGTCTTCCAAATTGTTTCCAATTTTTTGATAAATTTAGCTCCCTCTTTTTCACAATGCTCCATACCCCAACAAAACAAAGGTTGCATGTCCACTTTAGTTGAGAGTAAAAATTTTGTTACAAGTTTTTCTACACTGACATCTTTATCCAACGTAGACGACCAGAATGCTATTCGATGAAACTATTTAAACACATAATTAGAAATTGGGTAATAGACATTCGTGGTAGGAGGTGCTCATTGTTTAATTGAAATGTATTTGCATTTTTAGAAGTACGCTTTTGAACTAAAAATTCTTCTAATTCAAGAACAAGGAAATGTTTCTTTTGAGGCACTGCAAAAAAAATTAATACTAAACTTCATTATTAAATTTTATGTATTTAAAGTATGATAATAAATTTTCACAACATATTTTTACCTATTTATCTACATCTATTTTTTTGCTGTAGATTTTCTCTATTTTCTCCAGCTATATCTTCACATAAGAATTGAAATTAGGATATATTTATCAAATTGATTCCAACTAATATCGACAAATAAAAAAGATTAATATTTTTACCTATTTCTTTCCATATATTTGTTGAATTCTCTCTAGCTGCATGTGCACATAAAATTGCAATTAGGATATATTTATCAAATTGACTCAAACTAATATCGACAAGTAAAAAATATTATTAAATTTTAAATAATACTTGATACCTATTTGTGAACAACCTACCATAATGGATGGTGAAGGGTTTGATGTAGCTTCAGTATCAATCACCATTAGTTATGTGTTTATGTGTTTTATTGGGTAATTTTTTCTTGGTTGGCCGACATCATGCTATTGTTAGGAATAATATATTTTTCTTGGCTGACCACCATCGTCCTATTGTTAGGAATAATATATTTTTCTTGGTTGGTCAGCATCGAGCTATTGTTAGGAATAATATCTTCCTATAATGGATTAACCTCATGGCTTGCACTTTGTTCTCCACTCATAATCATGTTATTAATAGGAATATTATATTCCTGTAATGCATTAACCTCATGGATTGCACTTTGTTATCCACTCACGATCATTTGCAAGGGATCGATAGTTGTTTCCAATGAACAAAAATACTTAGAATATAAAGTAACAATTGTAAATAATGAATTGTTGTCTATTCTCACTTAATTACTATAATACTTGATCTATTTTGTATTCACCGGGTGGATACCTGTTCAATGTAGTATCTGTTCAATCTTGTATTCACTTGGTGGATACCTATTCTCAATTAGGAATCATAGAAGAAGAATATAATGTTGCATAAATTTGTTTGTTTGTATGAAAGAGATGTTACATAATCTGGTTGTCTGATGGAGATCCTAAATCACTTGCAATCTATCACCAAGGTTATAATGACCCAAGAATTCAAAGAATACCTTTTACTTGGCTAGTAAATACTTTTCTCTAGGTTACCACTCTTCAAAACTTGCAATTTTTTCCTTATGATAATTATTCATAATTATCTTATATTCGCTAGACTATCGCTGACAGAGCCGAGTGCTACACTACATACCATTGACGAGAGGGATCAAGCCTTATGTAGTTCTCCTTTTTAATAAGGTAGAGGGGCCATTCCCCATGATTTCTAATATACTTTATCGATGTATTAAAAATTATTAAGCTCAATCATTGTATTGAATGTGTGGATGCTTGTTGTTCTATAGGAATAATTGAGGAAGAATATATGATTGATATATGAGAATGAACATATGCCCATTCAATACATGCAATATTGAACTTAATCATTATAAAACATCTATAAATGAAGTGGTTAAAAATTTCAGAATATTTCTAACTCTAATATAAACATTCACAGGAATGATTGTTTCTAACTCAACCCATGATTCAGATTATCATCTGGTTTCCTTTCCCATTCAGGTTGGACAATTTCCCATTATAAAAAAATTATACTTTTAACTCCTCATTAGTTCTCCTTTTTTATAAGGTATAAGGGCCTTACCCCATGATTTCTAACATACTTTATAGAGGTATTAAAATGATTAAGTTTAATCATTGTATTGAATGTGCGGATTCCTGTTCTTCTCTAGGTATCATTGAGGAAGAATATATGATTGATATATGAGAATGGACATATGCCCAATCAATACATGAAATATTGAACTTAATCATTATAAAACCTCTATAAAGGAAGTTGTTAAAAAATTTAGAATATTTCCAACTCTAATAGAATGGACATATTACCATTCAATACATGCAATATTGAACTTAATCGTTATAAAACCTCTATAAAGGAAGTGGTTAAAAAATTCAAAATATTTCTAACTCTAATATAAAAAGTTCAAAGGAATGATTGTTTCTATCTCTAAAGAAGTGGTTATAAAATGTTCATAGGAATGATTGTTTCTAACTCTATCCATGATTGATATTATCATCGAGAGAGATCCAACAAGAATATATAATTCACGTTATGGACTTTGTGCAAGGGTCGACAATGTACATAGGTATTAAAATAAAAAAGGTGAACTACATAACATGAATAATATATTCTTACTCTACTTCCCATTCTGAAACAAGTTTAATTCTCTCTGAGTATGCCCATACTAAGAGATTATTCACTACTTCCCATTATAAAACAAAGTGAATTTTATTCCATCCTTCTGTGATATATATTTTATGTATTTCCAATCCAATACAAAGAAAAAATGTATGTTTGTCTGAGAATGGGCATATATCCATAGTAAATATTCAACTACAAGCAATACTGAACTTAATCATTTTAATAAATCTAAATATTATGAAACAAATTTAATTTTCTTATTATTAAACTTCTAAATTTTGTTTACATATATTCTATAATATGAAAAATAACTTCTAGGAGAAAACTATATGAAGTATGTCCATCTTAATATTAGAATAAAGTAAACAAATTATTAAGAATTAACTTATACAAATGAATGACTATAATGAAAATAACACAACAATCATAGAGGATATTTACGTGGAGGCATAGTTAGACATTTATAATAGTTTTAGATCATGATCTCTTACTTGTGATTCTCCACCATAAATATAAGTGAGGACCTCTTTGTATTATGTTCTGCCTTTAATGTGTTTGTCTCACCATATAATATTAATATAAGGGATGTATTAGTATTACATCTCTGAATCATGTGCTCCAAAAAATGCACCGATCTCTCACATTTGAAAGGATGTCCAGGGATGGAAACTCTAATTTCATTCGGGTTGATAATATCTAAGGGCTCTGAATGTTGTCTAATCTAAGTCCACCGTAACATCTTCCACCTCCATAGTGGTTGAATTATGAACACAATATACAGTAAAAATCACTGACATCCCTTGAAATGCATGTTTTGCATTCAAAATTCTGTAACAGCCTTATGAAATTATTGCTAGTTTTTAAAACTTTTTTCATGTATATTTTTATAGCAGTATCAAATAAGCTAGATTCTACTACCGGAAGTATAAATACATAGACAAAACTCATTGTACTATACCCAATGACAAAAAGAAGCTCAACAATATTGTTTTTTGTGACAGTACTCACAAGATTACAAAAATCAGAAATTAAGACTTCTACAGTGAGTGGCAATAAATGGAATTCCAAACCTCTCAATGTTATACTAAGAAACAAAGGATAAAAAAATTGACAAGTGAATTCATATTTATATAGCATACTTGGTTGAGAATTTGTATTAGCCACAGTCAGATACAATTCAAGTAGTTCAATAACAAGTTTTGAATAATTTGGAAAATTTATTTCCCCTAATTGTGTTTTTTTCCTTTTCAAATTTTTATTTTATTCTCTAAGATCTTGACATAGTTGATAAATATGTGACTCATGGATGGAAAAGTTTTCAATCACATTTAATACATTACATCCTATAAGTGCAATGTATTCTGGAACTCTTGCCAGCATATAAGACATAACTTTGGATCTTGTTGCTCTACCTTGCTTTACTCTTTTGTAATAATCTTTTAGAAACATTGCATTAACACCATACTCATCTCTGAACCAAAATTCACCACTAATGCATTTATCTACAAGGACATCTAATTGTTCATCTGTTATACCTTTCGTACATCTGAATAGTCCTGCTATAAGTAGATCTAACAAATTAGGCTTGAAATCCATGTATGTAGATTTTTTTGGGCTACAAGGCAACCCACCATTGGTATAAAAATAAAACACTAAAACCCACTTATCCTAAATTTCATCTGGGAGTACAAGAACTAAAATTTTATCTTTCAAACTTTCCAACTTTCCCTTCTCAGAAAGAAACAATATTTTCCTTTCTAATGATTGCATGTGAACATTAAAATATTTTTTATTAGTTTAGCATTCTATGAGAAATAGTGTAAGTTTTTTTTTATTATTGGCAAATAGGTTTTTGAAAGGGACTATACCCTTGAGTACAAAAGAAGGCTTGAGAGCCGGAATAGGAGTGAGAATCAGAGAGAAAAGATCAAGATCCAAGTGTTACAATGAAGCTCGAAGTAGCCCAGAAACAACTACTCAAACGAGACAAAACAACAAAAATACAGCAAAGAAGCAGTAAAGAGACTGCAAAAAAATAGAAAAAAACAAACAAGAGTAGCAGAAGCAACCAATACTACTTCTTGGCAGCTTTGTCGATGCTGCTCTTGACTCTCTTCCAGACGTGAAACATACCCAAAGTTGTCATGTGGGCAGCATCAGTTTTATCAAGCTCCTCAATGGTTCTTTTGCTTTCTTTTTCGTTGCCCCAAAGTGTAGTCAGGACACCGCTGAGGTTGGAAACACTTTTGGCATGACCCTTAATGAACTCCTCAATCACCCTAAAGGTGGTAATGTTGTAATCATGTCTAGTTTTGGCCTTCCCTAAGCGGGAGTCTAAGGAGGTCAGCTTCTTATAGATGTCCTCAATCTGACTATTATCAATGTTCCCCTCCCCCTCCATGTTTTTCTTGCCTTTCTGTTTAGCCAGGTTCTTGACCTCATCCTTCAACAGTTTCATCTCAGCCTCTAAGGCCTCCAACCTCTTTGAAGAACTATCCATCTACACTTCTTGGGGACTGGCACTACTGATATTTAGAAGGTCATGTGCAATCTCTAATTCGAAAGGATCCTTCTCCACAGCAAGAGCCTCAAGGTTGAGCTTCCTGGAGACCCTGGTGACCGGTCTTTTAGATGTAGAGGCAAGGTGGGTGGCAGGAGCAGCAGCAGGGGGAATGGATGGAGAATCTTGAACAGCCGGCTGGGGGGTGACAGCAGCGGTGGCAGGGGCAGCAGTGGTGGCGGTGGATGGAGAAATAGTGTAAGTTAATTTATATGTGCAAAAAAAATTAATACATTTTTTAAATACCTTCGATCCCTCTAAATTTTCATGAGCAGAACCAAGATGTTGTGGTATCTTCTCTAAGATCCACCTTGACTTGGATTTGTACATTGATTCAATAAATATTGTTTTCACCCATGTTTTTTTGCCATATTCCTTTGTTTACAAAAATTGATTATTTTTTATGTTGTTTCTTTGCAAGATAGAATACGTGCATACCTTTGTTTGATTCTATCTTGAACAAATGAAAACTCAAGATTTGCAAGGATTTTTATTTGGGCTTCGATCTTATGTTTCCTATCAATAATATAGAAATGATTTTCTATGTCATGGATTTCATTCTCAAACTCCATGTCAAAAATATCACTAGTAGATTTTTTGAAAGAAAAAATATTGCATCCCACTGAAGAGGTACATGGTTCCACAACATAGAGTGTACAAGGAGACTGACGATTGATGAAACAAGTGATCTGTATCGGTATTTTGCAGGAGCTACATGGAACTGAACAATATTAATTTTTAATGAATTTTATTCAAATAAAAAGATGAATCTCTTCAGATAATGTAGATTGATTTTTTTTAAATTCAGTTTGAGATTGTTTTAATATTTTTTTTCTCTTTTGTAGATCGCTTCACCTCTTGAAAGTGTGATTCTGAACTGTGTTTTTCCATCTTAGATAAGTTTTGTCTTCTGAGCATGGTAAACATTTTTTAATGTAATTTTCGTTGGCCCACTTCCTTACCCATATTCAAGCGGTGGGCAACAGATGGAGTGAATGCATACTGATATACAATTTTTAATATGGTGACAATTCTTGCACAAATAGCTTCACTATTATGCACACCACTCATGTCCCCTTCAGTGTATGACTCGATTTTCCAACCATAACTATAACATGAATATTTGTATTGTTTTCCCAACCTTTCCATGCCATATTTTTTGTAAAGAGAACCCTGTAATTCCATTTTGTGTAGTGAGCATGTTCTCGATGTGTTATACAGTTTTTCCACTTAAAGAGATATAATTATATCTTTTATACACTTTATGCTCACAATAATGCCAACTGGTGTGCATTGTTCTCCCAAGGAATGAAAAAATCACATATCATTGTAATAATTATCAAGGGTGTGAACTTCAACAAACTATGCTTCATCCCTTATTCCCTAGTCATCTACACCATCAATAAATGGAATTTTGTTGTATGAGGTCATGGTAATAAGAGCCATTTTTTGTTGTTACAATTTTTTTATTGTAATATATATATAAAATTTCATAGACTTAACATTATTTATAAAAGTAACAAGCTGCGATAATGTTCAACTTCCCATTTTAAACTCTATTCTTTTTCTATGATTGCATCTACCCATGATAGGTTTTTTTGTTTGCATTGAATGGGAAAATTACTATTCTCATGTGATATAATTGTTTATTTATATTAGTATAATACATATCAAAATCTTTGAAAACTTTACATTTTTAATAAAAGTAACAAGTTACGATAACGTTTAACTTCCCATTTTAAACTCTATTATTTTTTTATGATTACATCTACCAATGATAAGTTTGTTTTTTTGCATTGATTGGGAAGATGCCCATTCTCAAGTGATATAATTATTTTTTTATATTGAATGGGCTAATGACCATTCTTGTGTAACATAACTATTAGAAGAAGAATAAAGATAAATTTAATTTATCTTGGATTCGTAATTTTTTAGAGTTATTAGAATGGGCAAGTGGAGTGAAAATTTTAAATTTGTTTTAGAATGGGAAGATGCTCATTCACATATAGGAATCATGGAAAAAGAAGAATAAATATTAGAGATATTAAAATGATCATCCCATTCCCATATAGGAATCATGGAAGAAGAAGCATATAGATTAGAGGTATTAAAATGAATGTAATTAATTTATTATACAAGGAAAAATGGTCATTTATGATACTTTTACTCTGTATAATTTCTAGGTTTCGGAGTTTCAAAAAGATTCGAAGAAAATGTTTATTATGCTTTTAATCTTTCCACTTTATTTTTTCATCCTTTCTGCTTTAAAAATAATAATAGAGATAAATTTAAGTTATCTTTGATTCATAATTTTTTAGAGTTATTAGAATGGACAAGTGGAGTGAAAAATTTAATTTTGTTTTAAAATGGGCAGATGCCCATTCCCATATAGGAATCATGGAAAAAGAAGAATAGAGATATTAAAATGATCTGCCCATTCCCATATAGGAATCATGAAAGAAGAATATAGATTAGAGGTATTAAAATGAATGTATTTAATTTATTATAGAAGGAAAGAAGGTCGTTTATGTTACTTTTACTCTATCTAATTTTAACATTTTAGAGTTTCAAAAATATTTTAAGAAAATGTTTATGCTACTTTCACTCCCTCCAATTTATTTTTTCATCATTTTCAATTTAAAAGGGTAGATGGCCAATCTCACATATAACTAATAGAAAAATAATACAGATAAATATACTCATTCTTATGTATAACTAATAAAAATCTCTTATATATCTAATTTAATACAAGAAGAATAGAGATAGTTTTAAGCTCAACATATTATAATTACAGTCTTTTAACCTGGGTAGGTTATTCTCATACAAACAAACATTGTTTGTTTTATAATAATTTTTGAATAGTTTCTCTCTCTCTCTCTCTCTATATATATATATATTATCTGTATTTTTATATGATTAATATGATCATAGTAAATTTTATCTATATTCTTCTTCTATGATTCAAATTAATTTATCTCTACTTTATTTAAGTGTTTATAACTGTATCATATTGGCTAGACTATCCCTAGTCGAGCCAAGTGCTGCACTACATACCCTCTAGAGGGATCAAGCCTTATGTAGTTCTCAGATCATATTAAAGATCGTGGTAATAGAAGTGAAGAATTTAATTCTAAAGATGAAGTGAAGTGTCAAGATATTAATAGAAGGTATGCATTTTTTCTTGAAGATGTGATTCAAGCACATAATGGTCTTGCATTATCAAACATCAACATGAGTTACATATTTAGAATTAAATGATAAACTTCCTCTGTGACTACTTGTTGAATATTTCTTGTTGAAGAAGTGATTAGGTGTTCATGTTTTCCTATGCCCCATCCTAAAACTTTCACAAAATCAGAAATCATTCAATGCATAGCTCAATTTCTTGTTTATAGTTATATCATTTTCGATGGGGTAATAGATTTAGATATATTAGATGTTGAGAATGGGAAAATTGTGCTCTACATACCCTTGAGAGGGATCAAGCCTTATGTAGTTCTTATCTTACAATATATACAAATATATATCCATTCACATTTGGGAAGTATAGAATAAGAATAGATATTTTGAATAGGCGTATGCCCATTCTCATATAAAATTTATAGAATAGAATTGGAAGATGTGCCTTGTGACAGTTTTAACACAATTTCAAGAAAATTTTTATGCAGCTTTTACTCTCTCTACTTTATTTGTTCATCTTTTTAGCTTTAAAAGGGTAGATGCCCATTCTCATACATAATTAATAGAAGAAGAATAGAGATTTTTTTTTAATTCTCATTTATAACTAATAGAAATATCTTATATATCTAATCAATAGATAAATTTAAGTTCAACATATCATATTTAGTTTCTTTTAATATGGGAAGGAAGGGGAAGCAGTTCATTGTGACAACCTTTATAGAAGATATGCATGTTTATAATGGGCACAAGCCCATTCTGATACAAACAAACACTTTTTATTTTGAAGTAATTAGTATTATTGTATTACACATGTGAGAGGGATTAAACCTTATATAGTTCTATTATTGTTTTTATAATTGTATAATTTTGTATGGACTAACCTCAGTAGAGCCAACTATAGGCATTGCCAAGTGCTACACTACATACCCACGAGAGGGATAAAGCCTTATGTAGTTCTATTTTTTTTATAATTGTATCATTTTGGTTGGAATAACCTTGGTGGAGCCAAGTACAGGCACTACCAAGTGTTGCACTACATACTCGCGAGAGGGATCAATCCTTATGTAGTTATATTTTTTATTTTTTAGAATGGGCAGGAAATATTGAACTCAATCATTTTAGTTGGACTAGCCATTACATCTATTTTTTTATGTTTGTCTTTTTTGGCCATTATTATTCTATTTTAGAATCAAAAAATACTCATTATCATATTATGTAGTTCTATTATTAATTTTAGTATGGGTAGATGCCTATTCTCTTCCCATTGTCATACAAAAATCATTAAAATATAGTTTTTTTTATTTGTAATTATTAATAATTGTATTATACTAGCTGGACTATCCTTGACAGAGCCAAGTACTGCACTACATACCCTCGAGAGGGATCAAGTCTTATGTAGTTCTTAGTTCTCATATTACAATATATATGTATATATCCATTCACATTTAGCAAACATAGAAGAATAATAAATATTCTGATTTGTTATATGACCATTCTCATATAAGAATTACAGAAGATAGAATGAGAAATTTTGCATTATGACAGTAACATTTATTGTTTGTAATTATTAATAATTGTATTATACTAGCTGGACTATCCCTAATAGAGCCAAGTGCTGCACTACATACCCTTAAGAGGGATTGTTGTATATATCTACCCCCGGGTAAATATAGATAACACCAAGGAAAATATGTCGGAGAGGTCTAAAAACCCGACACAAAGGAATTTCAGGTTTCAGGTTTCAGGAAACATGAGACATGAAGCATGCAGATCACAAGGGATGTCTTGATGCTTGAGAGTTTTACAAACCTGAAACACTACCTAGGAAAATCAGGTCTTGGAGTTAGGAAAACATGTCGGGAAAGCATGGGGCAGAAACATGTCGAGCCACCTTCCAAACCCGATGCACATGCAAGTCCATTTTCTGACCCCAAAACAAAGGAAATCTTGGAAATACTGGTGGAAGCGGGTTTTGGGAAAACATAAGCATCAAACACATGTTGAGGAATCCTCCAAACTCGATGCAAATGCAGAGGAGACCCCCGAACTCGACAGGAAGAAGACCCTAACGCGGGAAATATTTAGATCGCCATAAATTTTCACAGGGAGCTCAGATTCATGCAAGGTTGGACTTTTTGGAAAGCTTACAAGGTCCTCTACCAAACTACGACTGGATATATTTAATTGGGTGAGAAAAATTTCTTTAAAAATGTAAAATACAGTTCACCATTTTTGGGTTTGTTAGGGTTCTCACCTACCGCCATAATGAGATGAATTAAGTGCAGTCTGGAGGTGGTTGGGGCAGATTTCAAATTCCTCTCTTCTCCCTCTCTTTTTCCTCCTATAAATTATAAGGAGGGGATTCTTTCTAAAGGTTGGACATTCTTGTTTCGCCCCTCCCTTCTTCTCTTTGGCAGGTGAATTTGTGGAGTTCAAACCTCCCATTTAAAACTGTAATGCAACTTTTCCTCTTGGCATTTTGTAGTGTATTGTATCAATCTTGGAGAAAATAATGCATGTATGTGGATGATTCTCAACCCTCTTTGTGTTCATTTGCATCCTCTTGATATTTCACTGCGAATCTGGTTATCTGTGCATGATCTTGCATTTCATTTTTATGGTTTGTGTTTATTGGCAAGATAGGTGTTCTTCATTCCTCGGTGCATCACCTTTGTAGTTTAGGTTTTATTTTATGCAACTTCTTACCCTATATCCTTGGCAAGTTAGATTAGGTTTTTGAGTAAATCCTCTACATTTTTACGTGTGCATCTAAACAGAGGAATAGGAGCCGGCCTTCATCTGGAGAGCTTTTCTGATTTTGCAAGGTCCCACACTTGGGAAAAGCTCCATGTTATGAAATCGCACTGAGAGTCTCAACCCATCAAGTTGCAGACATTTGGGGGTGCTGTGATTCACCATCAACAGGGATCAAACCTTATGTAGTTCTCATCTTACTATATATATATATATATATATATATATATATAGGAAGAACAAGAAATTGTATTTATTTTGAGAATGGGTTAACATGCTTATGTTTAAATTTATATTTATTCTAGATCATTTCCGTAGCGACACCACCATGCACATATGTATAATTATGGACCATGTCGTAGCAAGACCACCATTCTGGAGTGAGACAACCATTCTTACAACTAGGTTTTGAGAATGGATTAAATGTTTAAATTTATATATTTTTTTGACCATGACATAATGAGAACACCATGCAAACATATCATTTACCACCATCTACTTATGAATGAAAATAACCCAAAACATGGTTATGATTAAATAGTGATGATGTTTATTTATACCTATGATTGGAATACAATAAGAAAAATAATTTAGTTAATCTAACAGAACATATAAAATTAAATAAGTAATTTTAGGGATAACAAGTAACAGTGACCAAAAATCGAAAGACATAGAAGGAAAAATAAAAAAATGCATATTTAATTTATTGAAAAAAACAACTGAAGAACTAATAGTCCAGATTAGTGGCCATCATTAATATTAGTTGGCTCTTATTTTACATTAGGAAATGAGAAGGAAGAAACCACGGAGTTACCCTGAGTAGCCATATGACGGAAACCACCAATATCAGTGACAATATTTAACAAGAATTTGTAGGTGGGACGTAACATCTTCCGCATTGCATAAACACCAACAAAATTATGGATGAAAAGAACATCAATATAAATTAAATAAATAGATCTAGGAGGATGGAGAGGTAGTCAGCCTAGGTCCTTAGATGTACAATAGTCTAAGATACCTTGCAAAAATTGGGTGAGGCCTCAGGCCCTCTCCACAAAAGGTTCCACCAAAGAATGATGGATCCAACCAACTTCTGCATTAGGACAAATGAACATGAACAAAGTGTTGAGATTACAATGCTCAAGTTATTAATCCAAACCAACCCTATGTAACGGTGAGATAAAAAAAGGGCAATAGTAATAAATTCCAATTTGTTAAAGCTAACCAAAAGTAGATTCGAAACAAACACTGAGGAAATTTCTAAGTTGACATGAGCTCTTTTATATTGGTAGTGATAGGCATTACTCAGAATATGTTCAATGGATTCATAGACAATGTAAAATCCATTATGAAAACCCACTTTATACCTTCCTGAGAAATAGAATTAAAGAATGCGATTTCTTTTCTTTCCCTTCACAGAAAAATGATAGGAAGAGAGGGAACCACCATGATGACAGAAACAACAGGGAGACTCTCTTGGGCCTTATTTGCCAGCATAGTGGGTGAGATCCTCATTTGGTTGTCCCATTGCATTGACCAGTCTAGAATTAGGTGTAGCAATATCACAATCTCAATTTGTATTCACCCAAATGATGTTATAAATATCCATAAATTCCAATTCTCATCGGCCTCTCTCCTTCCTCGAAATTTCTATCCTTTCTTCATTTTAACTGAGAAAAAATGTCTGTCATTCCAGATATGGATATATAAGCTTCCTCTCAGGTAGATAGATGGTACCTAGCCGTCACTCAGCCAATGTAGAGGGGTCTAAATGCTGAATGAGGGAAAGGAAGGTTACTTAAAAATCAAACCACACGAGTCTAGGACGAAAGTAATAACTCCTCACTGAAGTGGATATCATTGTTATTAAATAATTACACACATTCCTTTCGAATTATCAAAGATCATAGATGAAGGATCTTCTAAAGCTACAGCCGAGGGTTGAAACTATTTTCCATCTATGATCATAGAGACAACACACATTAGCTAATGTTATTGAGAATTTAATATATGTCAACCCAAGATAATTTAATATATGTTAACCCAAGGCCATTAAACATTTAAATAAAGCCAACATAGTCTTAGACATGATGGGGTATAATTTCTCATTCTCACAACCTTCATATAGTTTTTAAATTGATGAAGTTAAATATTTCTTGTATTAGATTGACCATTCCTTTTCAATCTTATATTCTCAGATACTTCATATAGTTTTTAAATTGATTAAGTTAAATATTTCTTGTATTCGATTGACCATTCCTTTTCACTCTTATATGCTATTACTTTTCCCATAGTAATGATCAAGTTTAGTGTTTCTTGTATTACAATGATAATAATGGGCATATACCCATTCTCATACAAATGAACATTTTTATCTTGAATGGGAAGATTCCCAATCTCTTATAGGAATCATGGAAGATGGATTTAGGTTGAATTTATAATATGAGAAATAAATATATAGAGGTTAAATACAAGTTAATTATAAAATCGATTGTGTGGCGGGGCTCCTTATGTTGTTTCTCTTTTGGTTCCTTTTGGATCTTGCCTTCTTTTTTCTGGATCTATGTACGTTTAGATCCTTTTTTCACCTATATTGTAATATTTGGCTGTTGAGCCTTCCTTGGTTGGCTGTTTTTCCCTTCTCTGGGCTGCTTCTCTCATCTTTGCTATCTGGCTTTTGAGCCCTTTTGTATACAGGGTATAGTCCCTTCAAAACTATTTGCCCTTAATAAAAAAAATTATAAAATCGATTGTTATCGGCTTCATCCAAATATGTTCATCATATTAACATAACATATATTACTTTTCCAAGAATTCCTCAAACTTCCCATATTTCCTGACCATTAGAATGAGCATCTTTCCATTTTAAACATTCTCATAAAAGGATGTAATTGCATGTATTACTTTTAAAAACTATTCTCATACTTCCCATTTTCACTGACTATGAGGATGGGCATTTGTCCATTTTAAAAATTCTCATAAAAGGATTTTATTTTCATTCATTCTTTATGTTTTATGTAGGAGAATTTTTCTTTCTTTCTATATTGATTTTATGAGAATTAATATAAAGGTTAAATAAAATTTAATTAGAAACTCGATTGTTATTCGCTTCATCCAAATACATTCATCATAATAATATAGCATATATTACTTTTACATTAATTTCTCATATTTCCCATATTCCTTGACTATGAGAATGGGCATCCGTCCATTTTAAACATTCTCATAAGAGGATGTTCGAGATTTTTTTTTTTATATATATTGATTTTATGAGAATAAATGTAGAGGTTAAATAGAACTTAATTAGAAACTTGATGTCTAACCGCTTCATCAAAATATCTTCATCATAATAATATAGCATATATTACTTTTATAAGAATTTATCATATTTCTCATATTCCTTAACTACGAGAATGGGCATATGTTCATTTTAAACATTCTGATAAAAGGATGTGAGAATAAGCAACTGTCCATTCTAAAAAATATTACATTTATTTCTTTCTATATTGAGTTTATGCGAATATATATAGAGGTTAAATTGAAGTCTTTCTATATTGAGTTTATGAGAATATATATAGAGGTTAAATTGAAGTCTTTCTATATTGAGTTTATGAGAATATATATAGAGGTTAAATAGAAGTTAATTAGAGATTTGATTGCTAACTGCTTCATCCAAATATCTTCATCATATTAACGTAACATATATTACTTTTACAAGAATTCCTCATACTTCCCATAGCGCCTGATTATCAGAATGGGCATATGTCCATTTTAAACATTGTCATAAAAGGATGTAATTGCATATATTACTTTTGAAATAATTCCTCATACTTCCCATATTCAGTGAAAATGAGAATGGAAATCTGTCCATTTTAAACAGTCTCATAAAAGGATGTAATTTTAATTCATTCTTTATGTTTTTCATAGGAGAATTTTTCTTTCTTTCTATATCGAGCTTATGAAAATGGGCATATGTCCATTCCCATCACAATGATAAAAATATTTGTTTATATGAGAAATGACATATACCTATTCTCATCACAATCATAAAACTCTTTGTTTGTATGAGAATTGGCATATGCCTATTCTAACCATTCTACCTCATTGAATCAATATTTAACTTAATCATTTTTATATCACTGTAAAGGATGTGGGATAGGGAAACTTTCCATTCATAAATTTTTTTAATATTACCTCTATTTAATTTCTATGATTCTTATATGAGAATGGGCATATGCCCATTCTATACAAGTTAAAAATGTTTGTTTGTATGATAATGAAAATATGTCCATTCTATCTATATGTATTTTTATTCTATGATTCTTATATGAGAATGGGCATATGCCCTTTCAATATAAGATTAACAAATATTTGTTTGTATGAGAATGGACATATGCCCATTCTTTCTATATGTATTGCCTCATTTTCATTGTTCTTATTACTCACTTTTTCATTTTTCTTCTATGATTCTTATATGAGAATGGACATATGCCCTTTCAATACAAGATAAAAAATATTTGTTTGTATGAGAATGGACATATGCCCATTATTTCTATGTGTATTGCCTCATTTTCATTTTTCTTGTTACTCGCTTTTTAAGCCATCAATAATTTTTTTCCTCAAAAAGGAATAAAAACTAATTTCTCTAAATGTTCTTCCATGGTACCATCTCATTATCTAGAACATCTAATATAAACATCTGATATGAGTACTATAAGTTTTATAATTGTTATCATTTTCACATCCATATTATATTATGAGAAATAGAAGAAAGTTCTTGTCATTTTAGCGCATCTATAATAATCATAGCTAACTCGGTCTTTGTTTAAGAATGAACAGTTTCCCATTCTCTCATACAAACATACATTTTTTTCATCTTATCTTGAATACAATGTATTTTTTTTCTCTCGGAATGAAGTTTACTTCATTCTCACAACAAAAATAGTCATATGCCTATTATGATATAGGAATCATAGTCGAAGAATAGAGATAACACATTCTAACTTCCTTTATAGAGGTATTAAAATGGGTTCAAGCCCATTCACATACAACAATCATTTTATTTTTTGTAATGTAAAATATTATTTGAAATTTATAGTTATTATTAAATGATACAATATTATTTCTTGTATTTAATTATTAGTATTATTATTTATTTTTGTTTACTAATTAATTTTGATTAGTTCTAATATGATATGTTAAATACATATTCTTTGATTTTTATTTTTTTGATGATTAAAGTTTAAATATTTTTACTGGCCCATTCTAAGCATTAAAATTAATGAAACATAAATAATAATGGAGTTTATGTCGTTAATTAGTGTTATCAAGTTTTACTATATTTTTTTATAGTTTTATAAAATTATTTTAAAAATGCACTATAATTAATTAAGCATTATAAATAATGGCGATTAAGTTGTTAATTACGTTTATAAAGTTTTATTATAGTTTTTATAATATTATTTAATTATTTTGAAATTACTTTTTATTTATTCGATAATATAATTAGATGTCATTTTATAATATAATAATTGAAGTTTATTAGTAATATTAATTCTTGTAGTTAATATTGATTCATAGGATATTTTTTAATTAATTATAATATTATTAATTACTGTTTTTTATTAATTATTTAATACTAATATTATATAATCATAGTGATTTCTACTACTAATTAATGTTAATGATGAACTATTAATAACTAATATCACATCTTGATTAGAAACACTTTGATTTCTATTGTTTCAAATTTCAAATTATCAGTGCTTTATTATAGGGAGGCAATTCGTACTAGTCATTTATTATGGTAGGTTTGACTCAAATTTTAAATTATATAGTTTAACTTTTGGGAGGCAATTCATACTTGTCATTTATTATGTCAGGTTTGATTCAAAATTTGAATTTTTGGTGCACTTTTTTTACAAGGCAATTTATTTTGGCCAAGTACATATAAAAATATTAATTTTGAATGAATCGGGCTTCAGTTTTCACTCTATTAGGATCAATATTTTTTCATTCAGAGATTTAGATGGGGAAAGATGAAGAACATAGGTGTGTGTGGAAAAATATGAAGATACAAAGATTTTGTAAAAGAAAGAAGAAGAAATAACTTCTGAAACAATGATTTCGCAAGGGAGCCTATTGGGGATTTCTCAAACAGGATACAAAAATTGTAGGCTATTCAAGTTTTTTAAATCTCATTTTTTCCAAGTTTACTTCTAAAGCGTAAAAAATGTATACTAAAAAAGATATTTTAATTTACAATTAGCTATTTGAACCATTTTCCATATATCTCGTTTATTTAAATGTCTGAGAAAAGAATCAATTTGTTTCCTTACATAAACGTAACAATAAAAAAATATAAAAATCACTTTGTATACATTCGTAAACGTAACAACTACCAAATATACATATCATAATTGTTTCATCCCTTTTATAATTTCGTAAGGTCTAAAATGCGTAGATGTTTATGGTTGGAAAAAATGATTAGATGGAATTAGTAATGCTTGTCTCTCTCTGTGTCTTTTTTTATGAAAACCATAACAAGTTTTATTACCTCTGCAACACAATTCTTTTTTGATAATCTTTGTATCTAATCAGCCAAAATCCTTTCACATAGCTTCATCTTTCTCCTACAAAATATCTGAATGAAATTTTTTTCCGTAAGAGAGAAAAAATAAAACTTAGCCATTAGAGAACGAACAATAAAAAACCCAAGCCATTCAAATTAAATATTTTTATAAAATATTTGACTAAGGAAAAACACCTCTAAAAGAAAGTTCCAAAATTCAAAATTTGAATTTGTCATACCATAATAAATCACCACCTTCTAATGATTAAATACCTTTAATATCCTAATATCCTAAGTCATGAAATATGAATCTATCCTACCATAATAAAACACAAAACTATAATGCTTAATAGTCTATCGTAAATACTTAACCACAAAAGGGTACATATTAAAATGCTTTAATATGCTATTATCCCAATTTTTAGAACCATTTAAATGTTTTATAGAGCTATTAGAAAAATGAAAAATACATTGTACTATTTTTGTACATACATTCAAAATATGTATGTATAATACAATAACAAATCACCACCATGTAATGCTTAAATGCTTTAATACACTTAAATATGCTTACATATTTGAATTGATTTTAAATAGAAATTTAAATAATCAAAAATATAAAGTAGAATTTATCGTCATACCATTTTAGACCATGTAATGTTTTAAAAATGTCCACATTTACTGAAAATAGGTTTTAATAACAAAATCATGAAATTTTAAAGGTTTTTTTTAAATACTGATAAAATACTTTATTGTATTTACATATTTACTGTGTTTTAGAATGACCCATTATCACGACATGTATAAAGTTATAAAAATATTATATCTATCGTACAATAATATATAAGTACCTTTTAATGCTAAAATGCTTTAATATCTTAATATCCTAAGTCTATCGTAAATATTTTAAAAATAAATTGATTGGACCCATTTTATGTCTTCATTAGATACTTGAATAATGAAAAATATATAATATAATTTATCAACCCTGATTAGAAAGTTGTAATAATTACTATTTTCATATTTATTGCCGTTAGAATGGGCACTCATTCTCACAACTTGTATAAAGTTAAGAAATTGATAAAGATTTTTTACATTGTTTTGTATTGAAAGGAAAGATGCCCATTCTCATATAGGAATAATAAAAGATGTGATGGGGAAAATAAAAATCATAAAAGAAGCGTATGGATTTGATATGCTCACAACTTTTAAATAGCTAATCAACTGGCTAAGTATCGTGTAAGTGTTAACGAAAGTGCATATGCCCACTCTCATAGAATGAAAATATTTTGTATGAGAATGCTTATAATGGGAACATTCCCATTCTCAAATAAAAAATATGTTTCATTCATGACTGTTCACATGCCCATTCTCAAAAAAATAAATAGTACTTGTATTATAAAGTTGAGAACAGGCATATGCCTTTTACGATTACAATAATCAAATTTACATTATTTTAGATTGGTCACCCATTCTCGCATATTGTTAAAGAGTTATGAAATTGATGAAGATTTATGACATTGTCTTGTTTTGAATGGGAAGATGCCCCTTCTCATTTAGGAATCATAGGAGAAGAATAAGAAGAGTATGGATAAAACAGTTTCACAATTTTTAAATAGATATAAATAAGAATAATAAGGGAATACTCATAAACACAATATTGCTTGTATTAAAATGGTTAGAATGGGTATATGCCCATTCTCATGCAAACAAAATTGTTTCATCTTGTTTTGAATGTGAATTGCATTTTTAATCTTCTTATTCTCATATAGGATTCATAAATTACTTTCTTGTGCAGATAGGAATCATAAAAGAAGAGTATGATTTATAAATGGTGACAAATTTTAAATAGGTAAAAAAATTATTAACCATGTTTACATTTTCTTGTATCAAATGGGAGGATGCCTACACTCATATATGAATCTGTCTATTCTCATCTAGGAATAAAAAAAGAGTTCGTAGGGAAGATAATAATGATAAAAGAGAAGTATGGATTAAATATGCTCATAGATTTTAAATATCTATTCAAATTACTAAGTATTGACTAAGTATTGACAAAAGTGCACATTCCCACTCTCATCGAATCAAAATTTCTTGTATTAGAATGTTTAGAATGGGCACATGCCCATTCTCATATATAACAAATATGTGTCAATCACGATGGTGCCAATGCCAATTTCAGAAAAAATAAATATTACTTTTACTATAAAGTTTATAATGGACATATTCCCTTTACGATAGGAATAATAAAATTTAATTTATTTTAGAATGGGCACCAATTCTCACATCTCGTTAAAGAGTTATGAAATTTATGGAGCTTTATGGCATTGTCTTGTATTGAATGGAAAGATTCCCCTCCTCATTTAGGAATAATAAGAAGAGTATGGATAAAATAGTATCACAATATTTATATAGATATAAATAGGAATAAAAGATATAATCTCATAAAATTACAATTACTTGTATCAAAATGTTTAGAATGAGAATATGCCCATTATTATGAAAAAAAAGTTGTTTTGTCTTGTTTTGAATGGGCATTGCATTTTTAATCATTCTCATATAGGATTCATAAAAATAATTTATTGGGTAGATATGAATCATAAAAGAAGAGTATGCTTTATAAATGGTCATGACTTTTAAATAAGTACTAAATTGATTTACCATGTTTACATTGACTTGTATCAAATGGGTTGCAACTTGTTCTCATATAAGAATAAAAAAAGAGTTCTTAGGGAAGATAACAATCATAAAATAAGATTATGGTTTAGATATGATCACAAATTTTAAATAGGAATTCAAATGACTAAGTATTGAGTAAGTATTGATGAGTGTGCACATGCCCATTCTCATAGAATCAAAATTGTTTGTATGAGAATGTTTAGAATGGGAACATGTCCATTATCATAAAAAAATATGTTTCAGTCATGATTCTCCACATGCCTATTCTAAAAAAAAATACTACTTGTATTATAATGTTTAGAATGGGGCATATGCCCTTTATGATAGGAAAAATCAAATTTACTTCTTTATAGAATGACACCCATTCTCACATCTTACTAAAGAGTTATGAAATTAACGAAGCTTTAATATCCTAATATCCTAAGTCTCGAAATTTGAATCTATCCTACCGTGATAAAACACCAAACTATAATGCTTAAATGCCTTTAATATACTAAGTCTATCGTAAATACTTAACCACGAAAGGGTACATATTTAAATGATTTAATATGCTATTATCCCAATGTTTAGAACCATTTAAACATTTTATTGAGGCATTAGAATAATGAATAATACATTGTACCTTTTTTGTACAAATCACCACCATGTAATGCTTAACTACTTTAATACGCTTAAATATGCTTACAGATTTGAATTGAATTTAAATAATGAAAAAATATAGCAAAATTTATTGTCATACCATTTTAGACACATGTAATGTTTTAAAAATGTCCACATTTACCGAAAATATGTTTTCATAATGAAATCATGAAATTTTAAAGGTTTTTTTAAAATAATCATAAAATAATTTGTTGTATTTATGTATTTACTGTGGTTTAGAATGGTCACCCATTCTCAGGTCATGTATAAATTTATAAAAAATTGAATCTTTCTCACGATAATATATAAGCACCTTTTAATGCTAAATTGCCTAAATACTTTAATATCTTAATATCCTAAGTCTATTCAAAATATGTTTAAAATATATTTGAATATATTGGACTCATTTTATGTTTTAATTAGATATTTGAATAATGAAAAACATATAGTACAATTTATTGCCAACCCTAATTAGACACTTGTAATAATTACTATTTTCGTATTTATTGCCATTAGAATGAGCACCCATTCTCACAACTTAAATAAAGTTAAGAAATTGATTGATATTTTTTTACATTGTCTTTTATTGAATGGAAAAATTCCCATTCTCATATAGGAATCACAAAAGAATTGCTTGGGAAAATGAAAATCATGTAAAAGAAGTGTATGGATTAGATATGTTCATAGTTTTTAAATAGCTATTCAAATGACTAAGTATTGAGTAATTATTGATGAAAGTGCATATGCCCAATCTCATAAAATCAAAATCGCTTGTATGAGAATGTTTATAATGGGCACATACCTATTCTCATATAAAAAATATGTTTCATTCACAACTGTTCACATGCCCATTCTAAAAAAAACATTACTTCTATTATAAAGTTGAGAATGGGCATATGCACTTTATGATAGGAATTTAATAATATTTAATTTGTTTGAGAATAAGAACCCATTCTCACATCTTGTTAAAGAGTTATGAAATTGATGGAGCTTTACGACATTGTCTTGTTTTGAATGGGCAGATGCCCCTTCTCATTTACGAATCATAGTTTAAGAATAAGAAGAATATGGATAAAACAGTCTCACAAATTTTAAATAGATATAAATATGAATAATAGAGGCATACTCATAAAATTAGTATTTATTGTATTACATTGTTTAGAATGGGTATATTCCCATTCTCATGCAAAAAAAATTATTTCCTCTTGTTTTGAATTTGAATTGCATTTTTAATCTTCCTATTCTCATATAGGATTCATAAAACACTTTCTTGTACAAATAGAAATCATAAAAGAAGATTATTCTTTATAAATGGTCATGAATTTTAAATAGGTAAAAACATGATTGACCATATTTACATTGTCTTGTATAAAATGGGAAGATGCCTATTCTCATATAGGTATCTTCCTATTCTCATATAGGAATCTAAAAATAGTTCGTAGGGAAGATAACAATGATAAAAGAAAAGTATGGATTAGATATGCTCATAGATTTTAAATAGCTATTCAAATGACTAAGCATTGAGTAAGTATTGACAAAAGTGTACATTCCCACTCTCATAGAATCAAAATTGTTTGTGTGAGAATTTTTAGAATGGGAACATGCCCATTCTAATATAAAAAATATGTTTCAATCACGACTATGCCCACGCCAATTCTTAAAAAAATAAATATTACTTGTATTCTAAATTTTAGAATGGGCATATGCCCTTTATGATAGAAATAATAAATTTACTTTATTTCAGACTGGGCACCAATTCTCACATCTCGTTAAAGAGTTATGAAATTGATGGAGCTTTATGGCATTATCTTGTATTGAACGGGAAGATGCCCCTTCTCATTTAGGAATCATAGAAGAATAAGAAGAAGAGTAAGGATAAAACAGTCTTATAATATTTAAATAGATATAAATAGAAACAATAGATGTAATCTCATAACATCACTATTTCTTATATCACAATGTTTAGAATGGGCATATTTCCATTCTCATGAAAATAAAGTTGTTTCATCTTGTTTTGAATGGGAATTACATTTTTAATCCGCCTATTCTCATATATGATTCATAAATTTTTTTTTGCGTAGATATGAATCATATAATAAGATTATGCTTTATAAATGGTCATGACTTTTAAATAAGTAAACAATTGAATGACCATGTTTACATTGCCTTGTATCAAATGGGTAGCTTCCTGTTCTCATATAGGAATCAAAAAATATTTATTAGGGAAGATAACAATCAAAAAAAATATTATGGTTTAGATATGCTCACAAATTTTAAATAGGAATTCAAATGACTACTTATTAAGTATTGATGAGTGTGCACATCCGCAATCTCAAAAAATCAAAACTGTTTATAAGAGAATGTTTAGAATGGGCAGATGCCCATTCTCATAAAAAAATGTGTTTCAGTCATGACTGTGCACATGCCCATTCTCAAAAATAAATGTTACTTGTATTATAAAGTTTAGAATGGGCATATGCCCTTTATGATAGGAATAATAAAATTTACTTAGTTATAGAATGGGCACCCATTCTCACCTCTTGATAAAGAGTTATGAATTTGACGGAGCTTTAATATCCTAATATCCTAAGTCTCGAAATTTCAATCTATCCTACTGTAGTAAATACACCAAACTATAATGCTTAAATGCCTTTAATATACTAAGTCTATTATAAATAGTTAACCACAAAAGGGTACATATTCAAATGCTTTAATATGCTATTATCCCAATGTTTAGAAACATTTAAATGTTTTATAGAGGCATTATAATAATGAAAAATACATTGTACCATTTTTGTACATACATTATAAATATGAATGTATAATACAATAAAAAATCACCACCATGTAATGCTTAAAAGCTTTAATATGCTTTAATATGCTTACATATTTGAATTGATTTTAAATAGAAATTTAAATAATGAAAAATATAAACTAGAATTTATTGTCATACCATTTTAGACACATGTAATGTTTTAAAAATGTCCACATTTACCAAAAATATGTTTTAATAATGAAATCATGAAATTTTTAAGTTTTTTAAAATACTAATAAAATACTTTGTCGTATTTACGAATTGAATGTGTTTTAGAATGGTCACCCATTCTCATAGCATGTATAAAGTTAGAAAAAAAATAATCTATCCTACAATAATATATAAGCACCTTTTAATGCTAAAATGCATTAATGCTTTAATATCTTTATATCCTAAGTCTATCGTAAATATTTAAAAAATATATTTGAATTGATTGGACCCATTTTATGTTTTAATTAGTTATTTGAATAATGAAAATATTTAGTAGAATTTATTGTCTACACTAATTAGACACTTCTAATAATTACTATTTTTCTTATTTATTGTCCTTAGAATGGGAACCCATTATGACAGCTTGTATAAAGTTAAGAAATTGATTGATAATTTTTACAATGTCTTGTATTAAATGGATAGATGTCCATTCTCATATAGGAATCATAAAATACTTACTTGGGAAAATAACAATCATAAAATAAGAGTATGGATTATATATGCTCACAGCTTTCAAATAGCTATTCAAATGACTAAGTATTGAGTAAGTATTGACAAAAATGCACAATACCACTCTCATAGAATCAAAATAGCTAATACAAGAACGTTTATAATGGGAACATCCCATTCTCATATAACAAATATGTTTCATTCATGGCTGTCCACATGCCCATTCTCAAAAAAATAAATATTACTTGTATTATAAAGTTGAGAATTGGCATATGCCCTTTACGATACGAATAATCAATTTTACTCTGTTTTATAATGGGCACTCATTCTGACATCTTGTTAAAGAGTTATGAAAATGATGGAGCTTTGCAAAATTATCTTATTTTGAATGGGTAGATGCCCCTTCTCATTTAGGAATCATGGAAGAAGAATAAGAAGAGTATGGATAAAACAGTCTGGTAGTTTTAAAATAAATATAAATAGGATTAATAGAGGCATACTCATAAAATCAATATTGCTTATATTACAATGTTTAGAATTGGTATATGGCCATTCTTATGCAAAAAAAATATTTTGTCTTGTTTTGAATGTGAATTGCATTTTATATCTTCCTATTATCATATAGGATTCATAAAATACTTTCTTGTGTAGATAGGAATCATAAAAGAAGAGTATGCTTTATAAATGGTCAAAATTTTTAAATAGGTAAAAAATTGATTGACCATGTTTATAGTTTCTTCTATCAAATAGACAGATGCCTATTCTCATATAGGAATAAAAAAAAATTTCATAGGCAAGATAACAATGATAAAAGAAAAGTATGGATTAGATATGCTCATAGCTTTTGAATAGCTATTCAAATGACTAAGTATTGAGTAAGTATTGACAAAAGTGCACATGCCCACTCTCATAGAATCAAAATTTCTTGTATGAGAATGTTTAGAGTGGGCACATGCCCATTCTCATATAACAAATATGTTTCATTCATGATTGTTCATATGCCCATCCTCAAAAAATAAATATTAGTTATATTATAAAGTTTAGAATGGACATATTCCCTTTACGATAGGAATAATAAAATTTACTTTATGTTAGAATGAGGATATGCCCTTTATGATAGGAATAATCAAATTAACTTTATTTTAGAATTTTCACCAATCCTCACATCTTGTTAAAGAGTTATGAAATTTATGAAGCTTTATGGCATTATCTTGTATTGAATGGGAAGATGCCCCTTCTTATTTAGGAATCATAGAAGAAGAATAAGAAGAGTATGGATAAAATAGTCTCAAAGTATTTAAATAGATATAAATAGAAATAATAGAGGCAATCTCATAAAATCACTATTTCTTGTATCACAATGTTTAGAATGAGCATATATCCACTCTCATGCAAACAAAATTGTTTCGTCTTGTTTTAAATGGGCATTGCATTTTAAATATGCATATTATCATATAGGATTCATAAAAGACTTTCTTGGGTAGATATAAATCATGTAACACCCTGAACTGTTGTTACTTCCTCCTGAGCATACAAGTGTTGATATGTGATTTCTTATAAAAGGATGTGTTCCTCGATTTAGAAATCATGCTTGATATGTACTGTAATTTCTTTGCAGATCCTTGACTGAGTCAGAATATGATTAGACTCTTTTATTTATTTCATTTTGCATCTGAGTTTAATCTGATCTCGGAATGAATTATAGAGTTATCCATCTATAAGATCTAATCTTGGATCAGTGGAATTGATCCAAGTATTGCTCTAAGTCTGTTCGTGATGAATTAAAATCACAAACCTTGAACAGGTTGCAAGGTCTAGAAGCATTGAATAAGCTGGTCCGGAGTATGACTCAGGCTGATCATGTGAAATGGATTGGTTCCCGATATGGAAGTATATCTGGAAGGTCTTGATCATGGACCAGGTAATAATTCGGTTACATACGATTCTGCAGCCTGAGGAAGAACAGGAGCTAACCCTGTACAAGAAGGTATGATGTAGGTCTTTTTCTGAGTGTACAGAATGTAGACCTAACTGGAATTATTAATGGTTAGTAACCTAAAACTAAACCTAACCTAGGGGTTAGATTAGTGTTAATCTAACCTAGACCTAGGCTAAGTGCTAATGTCCTAAGTTAGTATCTATGTGTAATGTGGTTAGAATAAGTATTATCCTAAATTCTAACCTAAGATACTAACCTAACTATTGAACAATTTGTATGGGGGCCTATAGAGGGGTGCGAATCATGGGCGGCGTTTTCTATGTCATTAAATGCTAAGGATAAGTATGAAGGACAGGTCTTGGCGGAGGTTTTAGGAACGGCTAACTTGTGCCGACGTGGCAGGTCACCAAAACTGAAAATGAACTGGAAATTTTATTTGACTGTCACCAATTTTGGTGGTCAGTGGCAGTGGAATTTGAGCGGGAAATTCGGTGTAAATGCATTCAATGTGCTCGGTAGTCGAGCTCGGAACTCGCGTGAAGGCATGCAAACTGGGAAGTTGTTAGTTTGTTTGGCTTGTCGCGAATTTCGGTTTTCCTTCTGCTTGTTCACTGGTTCTTCGCACCAGTCTTCTTGGTGTTGCATGGCGAGTATGAGTGTATCTAGCTCTTTTCTCTGTCAAGGGGAATATATATGTCATGGAGATAGCAAAATTTTGTTGGTCACTCTAACTTGGAAAAGGAAAAGGAAGTCTGAGCTCTTCCAGTGGTCTGCTTCGGAATTTTGAGCAAAAATCCAGGCATGTTAGGCCCTAACCTTTAAAAATCTTGTTGTTTTTCAAGTGATTTCATTAGAACAAATCTGTTCAAATGTTTTGAGAAAATGGATGATTTTTTCCTATGGTTGTCTGGTGTGATTTTTCCACTGTATCTTCTTGCAGGAATGACTTGTCATTTATTCCTTGATGGGTGTTTATTATTTTTGAACTGTGGCTTTGTTTCCTTGTGTTTGCATTCTGGCTTAAATATGCGAAACATATGAAATATATGAATGCTCGGCCTATTCGGCGTGAGCCCATAAATCATTCCTGTGATGGGTATAGACCATTGTTATGTTTGTCGATTTTTGGCTGTCGATTCTTGATGTGGAAACAGTCGGAAGGGATACTGATGGACCTGTTTGACTGTTCAGTTTTATTGAATCTTTGTAAGCTCTGTCGTGGGTTTTGATGAAGGTAGTTATTGATACTGTTGGGTTTCGTTTTGTCTTGAAGGTTGTTTGAGAATAAACATCTTTCGGTGTGACAGTATCTTATTGCAACTCTTTTGGAATTGTTTTCCTTTTTCGTTGGGGTAACGAGATTTAACTGTTACAGTATGCATTATGGATATATGTATATTATATATTGGAACGACTCTGTAGAGTCCATTGAATGACTTGTATAAATGGACCACTGTGGAAGCTATACATTTATATATTTGAATGTTGGATATTGATTTGTTTGAAGTCTTGAAGAAGTAATAGGTCTTTCGACCTCGGTTAACTATAGTAAATTTTGGGTATAGACTCCCCAGTTGTACTGTTTCGTTTCCTTCTGTGTAAGCTTGTTCAGAAATATTGAAGAAGGTTCAGTTGGTTATTTTTACGAAATCAGTAATTATTGAAGCCTGTTCTTTTATGTTTATCATTACTGGAGTAGATGGAATGATTAATTATTCTTCTTTATTATCCTGAATACTGTTCTATAGACTCGATTGAATTCTTGATAAATAACCAGTGTGATCGCTTCAAATTAGGACTGTTGGGTTTATTCTATTGTTTGACCCTGTGGAGGATATCTTGTTTCTTTTGGCTTCTGTATAAGCCTGAGATTGAACATGTGATGTTTATTTGGCCTTGATGGATTTCTGTGAATAGCTTGACATCTTGTATAACGGATTTATGAAGTAGGTCATGGATACCATACTTTCTACTCTGATTTCATTAAGATGTAGCTACGATATTCTATGTTGTGTTTTCTTTAGATTTCATGCCAGTTGATGTGGCTGTGTGTGATGCATGGGTTTCATTTAAAATTCTCTCTGCTTAAGTCGTAGGGATATGTCATTGTTCAAAAGGAGTTCGAGTTTCTTATTGACTGTGGCAACAATTGAGTTCCTTTGAATTCGACCTTGGGAACAAAAGCCTTACAGTGTTGAAAAGGATTGAAGAGGCTGTAGATTGTTATTGGGATTGTAGGCGTGTTACGCCTTCCTTACTTTGATATCCATTTTTGAGTATGAATGAATTTAGGAGCTAACTGTACCTAAATAGGTAACGGCAGTAGTTGTCTTCTTGCCTGTCGCTTCTTGCGTGAGGTCATTCTGAGTCTGTCTGGTAGAAAGACCATGTTGTTTGGCATGGGGGCTACTGTACTGTAGTTGCTTTATTGTAACAGTGTGCTGTTGATGGACTCGACTGATTTATTTGCTGTGTTTTATTTCTTTATTTAAAACAGCGATTCTTCTTGTGGCTTGTCGGACTTGTTCGTATACTTACCAGATGAATGCTTTCCATATGAGGAGACGGTACAGTAGTGAACTTGTGTGAAAGGAAGTGTGAATGATTTGTTCCTTTCTCTTCTATTATTATAATACATGTTGATATCTGTAACAGTAGGAGCTGTTTTTAACATATTGATATATTCAAGAGTTGTTATGATATTTCCATTTCCTGATGAAATTAACGATCTGTCCAATGTTGCTGATCTTGGATTTAAGATAATTGTTTTGGATACTTTCGTTCTTTGATTCTTAATATTTGATGAAATAATTGAGAAGTGTTTAGGACTATTCTGTAACGATGATAGAGTTACACGTTTGTAGTCATTTTTGTATTACAAGGGCATAGTCTGAATATGTTTACTTGTTTGGATAATGGAACTCATTTAAACAGGGTGTTTAATGAAAACAATTGACGGATTGCAATTGTTTTAAAAGTTAGTGCTTATCATGCTCAGTTCATCGAACTGACTCATGTTGACTATTTTTGCAGATGGTTGCCGTAAGTGGTAAAAGCAATGCAGATCTGACAGGATGATCAGATTGTTTAATTTGATTTATAATGAATTACAGCTTGATTTTCTAAATGTACTATATGTGGAAAGATGTTTCTTTTCCGTTAAGCATTGTATCAAGTATGCTGCTTGCATAAAATGTATTTGTATAGTTATGAAAGGAATGAAAATAAGTATTTGATACTTATGTGTTGTATTCTTAATTCTGATAGTTGACCTTCTTCAGTTTATATACCAGAGTGGCAATGTTATCTTTGTATAATTAGATGCTTTTGTGATTGACAATTCCTAGTATGGCATGACAACATTAAATTGGATTCTTAACCAATTATATCTTTATACTAATAAGTATGATATAAATTCAGTTAAGAGAACTGAAATAAATCTAATGGGGTTCAGATGGCAATCTCATATGAAGGTAATGAGATAATGTCCAATTCTGTTGTTTTAGAATCATGTGTATTCTAATGAATCCTTGATGAGAGCTTGACCTTAATACCTCTACCATGTAATGGGTTTAATTGAGAAAGGTCGTCTTAAGATGAAGAATCCAGGGATTGGGAAAGGCTAACCTATGGGGAAAGTCTTTAAAGTAATTTAAAACTCAACGTGCGTAACGCATATTAGTAAGTAGATCTTTTCGAGGCAGATTTAAAGGTTGATGGCACAAGACAACTACAGGGTTGTACCTCCGAGAAGATTAGGATCTTCTTGAAGTTACAACAATGCAGGTGACTTATGACAACACCCTTTGCATTGATCGCTAAGATTTACACTTTGATCTCGAAGAATTACTCAGGGACCAATTAGGAATGTGGCCATGTTATAAGGCTGCCTAGGAGGTTCAGGGTATCTTGACACGCTGGTCTAACTGCAGGGTTAAACCAGTATGTCATCATATCCCTAATACTCGTGGGAATCCATATAACATTATCACCTTGTTAATCTGTCTCCGAGTGATTAAGTTGTGAAAGGAAGGACTGACAGTAGTCAGTGTAAGACATTCTATATAACATAAGAATGGGGTGAAGGACGTATTCCAGATTGACGAGTATGTCGTTAAGGAATACTAGACATAACAGTATGTTTCAAATCTTTGGCCAAAGTATCGCAAGCTGCTGATTGCGTTGTCCTAATTCACCTAGTCTAAGGGATGAGATGCCGATGAATAATGGTAACAATTATTCAGTTAGGTTCCTTGGACAGAACATTCTGAATCCCAGAATAGGGAAGAGAACCACGAGAGTGAAGCGTTAAATAAAAACGCCATCTCTTATTACTCATGAATAGATCGGTAGATTACCGAGTCATGGAATGAATAGATCGGTAGATTACCGAGTCATGGAATGAATAGATCGGAGGTACTCCGAGTCATTACAGCTGCATATGGTTGTCTGTTATATGAATGGTTATTTGATTTGTGAGTTCTAAATTATGTATTTAGAACCAGGATGCAAATATCAAAAAAAAAAAAAAATTCACTTGTTCTAAGGTATTAATTGAGGATGTTACATCTTGGTATCAGAGCTGAAGGTTGCAGCTCTTGGACCTATTGTGTCCATAATCTGATAAAAACCTAAATTTTCTTGTAACAGAAAATGGTTAGAACAAGGGGGAACGTTGCGAATAATGCTCCACCTGAAGGAGGAGCGGCAACAACCCAGAAACTTGATGAAATCCTTGCTGCCCTGTTGGACACAAGAGATCGCTTAGCTGTACTTGAACAGCAGGTGATGGGAAATGAGGAGGATGAAGAAGCTGATAATAATAATCAGCAACCTCCTGAGGACAACCCCGACATGGGTGTTGATGTTAATGCTGGGAATGCACCTGTCCAACCAGAAAATAAAAAGGCCAGGTTGGCAGCAGAACTCACTAATGATATAAAAAGGATAAGTCCACCTAAGTATGATGGCACCACATTGGGAGATGGAGCTGAGAACTGGCTCAGCGAAATGGAGAAGTACTTTGCAATAAGGAACTTCTCAGAGGAAACCAAAGCTATTTGGGGAGCCTATCAGCTTTCCCACGAAGCATCTTCGTGGTGGGATAGCCGTAAAGCTGAACTAAACATTGATGAGACCAATATTACTTGGGATCAATTTAAAGGCTATTTTAGGCAACGTTGGCTGCCACAACTTTTCTATGATCAGAAAATGACAGAATTTCAGAACTTAGCTCAAGGGAAGCTAACGGTAACTGAATACTGGGAGCGGTTTACAAAACTCCTCAAGTATGTACCGCAGTATCAAACTGACGAGAAGTTTAGAATACAGAAATTCATCATGGGATTGAATCCCGTGATAGGGGGAGAGGTCGATGTTCACAGTCCAACCACTATGGAAGGAGTTGTTGAAAAGGCCATAAGGCAAGAACAGAAATTAAAGGCTATTTCTGCTCATAAGGAGGAAGTGCGGAAGAAGACTGCAAACCCTTCTTCAACCTCTCTTGCACCTAGAAGAGGACCATGGAAAAAGTTTAGAAACAAGAGTAAGTTTCCAGGAGATAATAATAAGAAAGCAGCAGTAAATAAGCCTGCTGGAAATGCAAAGGATAATTTTGTTAAAAATTATAATAATGGGCAGAAGCCCTATGGAGGACAACGTGACAATTACAAAACTGGAGGCAACTTTGAGCCTAAAAAGGGACCTGTAGGAGGCTGCTACAATTGTGGTAAAGATCACTACGCAAATCAGTGCCCTTTGAAGAAGGATGATCGTAATCAGCAGCATAAGATACATGCTGCAGTAGCGGACAAGCAAGCTGAAAAGCAAGTGACACCTATAGAAGTTCCGGGTAAGTTATTCGGCATACCTGTCACTATTCTTTTTGATACAGGAGCTACTGAATGTTTTATATCTAATAAACTTGCTTCTAAACTTAAAAGAAAAGCTGGAAAAATGGATAAATCTTGGACCGTACAGTATGGTAATAATTCTGTTCATACAGTGAGTATGTGTCTTTTTGGGGCAGTCCTTGACTTACCTAACTTTTCCACGGAAGTTGATCTCTATGTTGCACCATTGGGATCGTATGACATTGTCATCGGTGTCAATTGGTTAGCTGACCATAAAGCAAAAGTAGACTGTTATGAAAAGAACATAAAATGTTTAGATGATCAGCTGGAATCAGCAGAGATTCAAGGTGTGAAAAGAGAAATTTCAGTTAGAAAACTGTCAGCTATGCAGCTTAAAAAGGCTAAAAATAAAGGATGTACCCTTTATGCGGTAAAGATATCTGAATCTTCAGAAGAAGATGATGATTTCATGAAACGATTCCCTCTTTTACAAGGTTTCAGGGATGTTTTTCCTGAGGAATTACCAGGGTTACCACCCAAGAGAGAATTTGACTTCACCATTGAAATCAAGCCAGGAACAGAACCTATATCCAAAGCGCCTTATCGGATGACTACTACAGAGTTAGTTGAGCTTAAGGCACAGTTGCAAGAGCTTTTGTCTAAAGGTTTGATCAGACCAAGTGTTTCACCTTGGGGAGCGCCTGTAATATTTGTGAAAAAGAAGGATGGAACACTAAGGTTGTGTATTGATTATCGGATGTTGAACAAAGCAACAGTCAAGAACCGATATCCACTTCCTAGGATCGATGATCTGTTTGATCAGATGCGTGGAGCAGCGGTTTATTCTAAGATAGACCTTCGATCTGGTTATCATCAGTTAAGGATTAGAGAGGAAGATATTCATAAAACAGCTTTCCGAACAAGGTACGAACATTATGAATTCACAGTTCTACCCTTTGGATTAACTAATGCACCCGCAGCCTTTATGAATTTAATGAACAATATTTTTCAAGAATACCTGGACAAGTTTGTACTTGTATTCTTGGACGATATTCTCATTTATTCTAAAAGTGTTGAGGAGCACAATGAGCATTTGAAGATAGTTTTGGGAATTTTGAGAAAGAGAAAGTTGTATGGTAAGTTATCCAAATGTTCTTTCTTTGATTCAGAAGTTCACTATTTGGGTCATGTTATAAGTAAAGAAGGAATTGCTGTGGATCCTTCAAAAATAGTGGCAATAACTGAGTGGCCTGCACCAAAGAATGTGCATGAAGTAAGAAGCTTCATGGGTCTTGCTGGTTACTATAGAAAATTTGTAAAGGATTTTTCTAAAGTAGCTGCACCAATAACTTCTTTGCAGAAGAAGGATAAGAAATTCATATGGAATGATAAGTGCGAAGCGACTTTCAAAAGTTTGAAAGACCAGTTGACTTCTGCACCTATACTAGCTGTACCAGACCCTAATGGGAGTTTTACTATTGTAACAGATGCTTCTGGGGAAGGCCTTGGAGGTGTTTTGCTACAAAATGATCAGGTCATAGCATATGAAAGTAGAAAACTTAAGTTACATGAGCTGAATTATGCCCCTCATGATTTGGAACTTGCTGCCATTGTTCATGCACTTCAAGTCTGGAGACACTATTTACTTGGGAAACCTTTTGAGTTGAAGACTGACCACTTAGGACTGAAATATATTTTTACTCAGCCCAATCTGAATGCCAGACAGAGAAGGTGGTTAGAATTTTTATCACAATATGACTTTGATATTAGCTATATCAAAGGGAAGGAGAATAGAGTAGCTGATGCTCTAAGTCGTAGGAGGCACATTTCTGCTCTTATAACATTAAGAACTCAGTTTAAAGACGAGGTAAAAAGTGCCTCAGAATCAGATGCATACTTTCAGCAAGTAAAAGCAGCGCTTGCTGCAGAACCTAAGGATATAAGGTATAAAGGTTTTCATTTTGATAATGAAGGAATCTTGCGTTATGAAAACAGGGTATATGTACCTATGCTGAACGATTTGAGAAAGAAGTTGTTAGTTGAATTTCATAATTCACCTTTCTCTGGACACCCAGGCATCACAAAAATGCTTGCTGATTTGAAACAGCAATACTTTTGGAAAGGTATGAAAAAGGATGTAATTAATTTTGTGACTCATTGTCTGGAATGTCAGCGGGTGAAGGCAGAACATATGCACCCTGCTGGATTGTTATATCCTCATAGCATACCGCAGTACAAATGGCAAGTAATAACCATGGATTTTGTACAAGGACTGCCTATGTCCAGGAATAAACATGATGTTATCCTGGTAGTTGTTGATAAACTGACCAAGGTAGCTCATTTCATCGCTGGAAATCTAAAGGATGATTCACCAGTGCTAGCCAAAAGATTCGTACACGAAATTTTCAGATTGCATGGTGTACCAGAATTGATTATATCTGACAGGGATCCTAGAATGACGTCAAGGTTTTGGCAAACGCTTAACGCAGCTCTTGGAACGAAACTAAACTTCAGTTCTGCATATCATCCGGAAACGGATGGACAAACTGAGAGAGTAAATCAAGTGTTGGAGGACATGTTGCGAATGTATTGCATGGATCAACAGTATAAATGGGAAGAGTATCTTCCATTAGTTGAGTTCGCATACAACAATACTTATCACTCATCTCTTAAAATGGCACCATTTGAAGCACTTTATGGAAGAAAGTGCAGAACCCCTGTAAGTTGGGACAGTGTTGAGGATAGAGTGGTAATTGGACCAGAGATTCTCACAGAAATGGAACAGCAAGTTAAGCTGATTCGTGAACGACTAAAGGAAGCAGCGGATAGACAGAAGAGCTATGCTGACCTTAAGCGGGTTGATAGAAGGTTTGAGCTTGGTGATAAGGTTTTTCTTCGTGTTAAACCCAGAAAGAGTTCTATAACTTTTGGCAAGGCTGCCAAGTTGTCACCTCGATTCGTGGGACCTTTCGAAATTGTCGAAATAATCAATCCTGTAGCTTATCGTTTAGCATTGCCACCTGCTTTATCTCGCATGCATGATGTTTTTCATATTTCTTTGCTTAAGAAATACGTTTCAGATCTGTCACATGTTTTAAATTGGAATTCCTTGTAGGTCCAAGACCCAGGAATAATCGTGGTTAAACCCACACGAGTGCTGGAAACTCGCCAATTGCATTTAAGAAATCGTGAAATACAGCAATGTAAGGTCCAGTGGGACCAGTTTAACGAAGAAAGTGCAACTTGGGAAAATCTGGAAGAGATGAAAATGGCTTTTCCTTCTCTTTTTCAACAGAATGAAATCTGTTGACAAAACATTCTTTTATGAACTTATTTTTATAAAAATATTTATGGAAGCCAGATGAAGGCAAACATTATTCAGGTTGAATAAAATGTGTTGTGACATTGATTTCTGGAACTATTCAAATATGAAATAGTCACATTATTTGTGTACTGATAATTTGATTGACCTGAAGGTTAATTTAATATGTAATTCATCGGGACGATGAATCTTTTTAGGAGGGAAGCATGTAACACCCTGAACTGTTGTTACTTCCTCCTGAGCATACAAGTGTTGATATGTGATTTCTTATAAAAGGATGTGTTCCTCGATTTAGAAATCATGCTTGATATGTACTGTAATTTCTTTGCAGATCCTTGACTGAGTCAGAATATGATTAGACTCTTTTATTTATTTCATTTTGCATCTGAGTTTAATCTGATCTCGGAATGAATTATAGAGTTATCCATCTATAAGATCTAATCTTGGATCAGTGGAATTGATCCAAGTATTGCTCTAAGTCTGTTCGTGATGAATTAAAATCACAGACCTTGAACAGGTTGCAAGGTCTAGAAGCATTGAATAAGTTGGTCCGGAGTATGACTCAGGCTGATCATGTGAAATGGATTGGTTCCCGATATGGAAGTATATCTGGAAGGTCTCGATCGTGGACCAGGTAATAATTCGGTTACATACGATTTTGCAGCCTGAGGCAGAACAGGAGCTAACCCTGTTCAAGAAGGTATGATGTAGGTCTTTTTCTGAGTGTACAGAATGTAGACCTAACTGGAATTATTAATGGTTAGTAACCTAAAACTAAACCTAACCTAGGGGTTAGATTAGTGTTAATCTAACCTAGACCTAGGCTAAGTGCTAATGTCCTAAGTTAGTATCTATGTGTAATGTGGTTAGAATAAGTATTATCCTAAATTCTAACCTAAGATACTAACCTAACTATTGAACAAAATGTATGGGGGCCTATGGAGGGGTGCGAACCATGGGCGGCAGTTTTCTATGTCATTAAATGCTAAGGATAAGTATGAAGGACAGGTCTTGGCGGAGGTTTTAGGAACGGCTAACTTGTGCCGACGTGGCAGGTCGCCAAAACTGAAAATGAACTGGAAATTTTATTTGACTGTCGCCAATTTTGGCGGTCGGTGGCAGTGGAGTTTGAGTGGGAAATTCGGTGTAAATGCATTCAATGTGCTCGGTAGTCGAGCTCGGAACTCACGTGAAGGCATGCAAACTGGGAAGTTGTTGGTTTGTTTGGCTTGTCACGAATTTCAATTTTCCTTTTGCCTATTCACTGGTTCTTTGCACCAGTCTTCTTGGTGTTGCATGGTGAGTATGAGCGTATCTAGCTCTTTTCTCTGTCAAGGGGAATATATATGTCATGGAGATAGCAAAATTTTGTTGGTCGCTCTAACTTGGAAAAGGAAAAGGAAGTCTGAGCTCTTCCAGTGGTCTGCTTCGGAATTTTGAGCAAAAATCCAGGCATGTTAGGCCCTAACCTTTAAAAATCTTGTTGTCTTTCAAGTGATTTCATTAGAACAACTCTGTTCAAATGTTTTGAGAAAATGGATGATTTTTTCCTATGGTTGTCTGGTGTGATTTTTCCACTGTATCTTCTTGCAGGAATGACTTGTCATTTATTCCTTGATGGGTGTTTATTATTTTCGAACTGTGGCTTTGTTTCCTTGTGTTTGCATTCTGGCTTAAATATGTGAAACATATGAAATATATGAATGCTCAGCCTGTTCGGCGTGAGCCCATAAATCATTCCTGTGATGGGTATAGACCATTGTTATGTTTGTCGATTTTTGGTCGTCGATTCTTGATGTGGAAACAGTCGGAAGGGATACTGATGGACCTGTTTGACTGTTCAGTTTTATTGAATCTTTGTAAGCTCTGTCATGGGTTTTGATGAAGGTAGTTATTGATACTGTTGGGTTTCGTTTTGTCTTGAAGGTTGTTTGAGAATAAACATCTTTCGGTGTGACAGTATCTTATTGCAACTCTTTTGGAATTGTTTTCCTTTTTCGTTGGGGTAACGAGATTTAACCGTTACAGTATGCATTATGGATATATGTATATTATATATTGGAACGACTCTGTAGAGTCCATTGAATGACTTGTATAAATGGACCACTGTGGAAGCTATACATTTATATATTTGAATGTTGGATATTGATTTGTTTGAAGTCTTGAAGAAGTAACAGGTCTTTCGACCTCTGTTAACTATAGTAAATTTTGGGTATAGACTCCCCGGTTGTACTGTTTCGTTTCCTTCTGTGTAAGCTTGTTCAAAAATATTGAAGAAGGTTCAGTTGGTTCTTTTTACGAAATCAGTAATTATTGAAGCCTGTTCTTTTATGTTTATCATTACTGGAGTAGATGGAATCATTAATTATTCTTCTTTATTATCTTGAATACTGTTGTATAGACTCGGTTGAATTCTTGATAAATAACCAGTGTGATCGCTTCAAATTAGGACTGTTGGGTTTATTCTATTGTTTGACCCTGTGGAGGATATCTTGTTTCTTTTGGCTTCTGTATAAGCCTGAGATTGAACATGTGATGTTTATTTGGCCTTGATGGATTTCTGTGAATAGCTTGACATCTTGTATAATGGATTTATGAAGTAGGTCATGGATACCATACTTTCTACTCTGATTTCATTAAGATGTAGCTACGATATTCTATGTTGTGTTTTCTTTAGATTTCATGCTAGTTGATGTGGCTGTGTGTGATGCGTGGGTTTCATTTAAACTTCTCTCTGCTTAAGTCGTAGGGAGATGTCATTGTTCAAAAGGAGTTCGAGTTTCTTATTGACTGTGGCAACAATTGAGTTCCTTTGAATTCGACCTTGGGAACAAAAGCCTTACAGTGTTGAAAAGGATTGAAGAGGCTGTAGATTGTTATTGGGATTGTAGGCGTGTTATGCCTTCCTTACTTTGATATCCATTTTTGAGTATGAATGAATTTAGGAGCTAACTGTACCTAAATAGGTAACGGCAGTAGTTGTCTTCTTGCCTGTCGCTTCTTGCGTGAGGTCATTCTGAGTCTGTCTGGTAGAAAGACCATGTTGTTTGGCATGGGGGCTACTGTACTGTAGTTGCTTTATTGTAACAGTGTGCTGTTGATGGACTCGACTGATTTATTTGCTGTGTTTTATTTCTTTATTTAAAACAGTGATTCTTCTTGTGGCTTGTCGGACTTGTTCGTATACTTACCGGATGAATGCTTTCCATATGAGGAGACGGTACAGTAGTGAACTTGTGTGAAAGGAAGTGTGAATGATTTTTTCCTTTCTCTTCTATTATTATAATACATGTTGATATCTGTAACAGTAGGAGCTGTTTTTAACATATTGATATACTCAAGAGTTGTTATGATATTTCCATTTCCTGATGAAATTAACGATCTGTCCAATGTTGCTGATCTTGGATTTAAGATAATTGTTTTGGATACTTTCGTTCTTTGATTCTTAATATTTGATGAAATAATTGAGAAGTGTTTAGGACTATTCTGTAACGATGATAGAGTTACACGTTTGTAGTCATTTTTGTATTACAAGGGCATAGTCTGAATATGTTTACTTGTTTGGATAATGGAACTCATTTAAACAGGGTGTTTAATGAAAACAATTGACGGATTGCAATTGTTTTAAAAGTTAGTGCTTATCATGCTCAGTTCATCGAACTGACTCATGTTGACTATTTTTGCAGATGGTTGCCGTAAGTGGTAAAAGCAATGCAGATCTGACAGGATGATCAGATTGTTTAATTTGATTTATAATGAATTACAGCTTGATTTTCTAAATGTACTATATGTGGAAAGATGTTTCTTTTCCGTTAAGCATTGTATCAAGTATGCTGCTTGCATAAAATGTATTTGTATAGTTATGAAAGGAATGAAAATAAGTATTTGATACTTATGTGTTGTATTCTTAATTCTGATAGTTGACCTTCTTCGGTTTATATACCAGAGTGGCAATGTTATCTTTGTGTAATTGGATGCTTTTGTGATTGACAATGAAAGCTTAAAGAAAATGTGATTGAATTCTTATGAGTGTTTAGTAGTTCTAATTTGTTCTATCGAAAGCTAAATTGAAATTTAAATCATTGTCTTTTTAAAAGATAGGGTTAAAACGAACCTAAGCAGAACACTAATCAAGCTGAGGTAAATTACTAATCCCTAGTCCTAGTATGGCAGGACAACATTAAATTGGATTGTTAACCAATTATATCTTTATACTAATAAGTATGATATAAATTCAGTTAAGAGAACTGAAATAAATCTAATGGGGTTCAGATGGCAATCTCATATGAAGGTAATGAGATAATGTCCAATTCTGTTGTTTTAGAATCATGTGTATTCTAATGACTCCTTGATGAGAGCTTGACCTTAATACCTCTACCATGTAATGGGTTTTATTGAGAAAGGTCGTCTTAAGAAGAAGAATCCAGGGATTGGGAAAGGCTAACCTATGGGGAAAGTCTTTAAAGTAATTTAAAACTCAACGTGCGTAACGCATATTAGTAATTAGATCTATTCGAGGTGGATTTAAAGGTTGACGGCACAAGACAACTGCAGGGTTGTACCTCCGAGAAGATTAGGATCTTCTTGAAGTTACAACAATGCAGGTGACTTATGACGACACCCTTTGCATTGATCGCTAAGATTTACACTTTGATCTCGAAGAATTACTCAGGGACCAATTAGGAATGTGGCCATGTTATAAGGCTGCCTAGGAGGTTCAGGGTATCTTGACACGCTGGTCTAACTGCAGGGTTAAACTAGTATGTCATTGTATCCCTAATACTCGTGGGCATCCATATAACATTATCACCTTGTTAATCTGTCTCCGAGTGATTAAGTTGTGAAAGGAAGGACTGACAGTAGTTAGTGTAAGACATTCTATATAACATATGAATGGGGTGAAGGACGTATTCCAGATTGACGAGTATGCCGTTAAGGAATACTAGACATAACAATATGTTTCAAATATTTGGCCAAAGTATCGCAAGCTGCTGATTGCGTTGTCCTAATTCACCTAGTCTAAGGGATGAGATGCCGATGAATAATGGTAACAATTATTCAGTTAGGTTCCTTGGAACAGAACATTCTGAATCCTAGAATAGGGAAGAGAACCGCGAGAGTGAAGCGTTAAATAAAAACACCATCTCTTATTACTCATGAATAGATCGGTAGATTACCGAGTCATGGAATGAATAGATCGGTAGATTACCGAGTCATGGAATGAATAGATCGGAGGTACTCCGAGTCATTACAGCTACATATGGTTGTCTGTTATATGAATGGTTATTTGATTTGTGAGTTCTAAATTATGTATTTAGAACCAGGATGCAAATATCAAAAAAAAAAAAAAAAAATTTCACTTGTTCTAAGGTATTAATTGAGGATGTTACAAATCATAAAAGAATAGTAGGCTTTATAAATGGTCATGGTTATTAAATAAGTTAAAAAAAAGTGACCATGTTTACATTTCCTTGTATCAAATGGGTAGCTACCTATTCTCATAGAGGAATCAAAAAAGAGTTCTTAGGGAAGATAACAATCAAAAAAGAATATTATGGTTTAGATATGCTCTGAAATTTTAAATAGGAATTCAAATTACTAAGTATTGACACATGTGCACATGGACATTATCATAGAATCAAATTTGTTTGTATGAGAATGTTTAGAATGGGCACATGCCCATTCTCATAAAAAAATATGTTTCAGTCACAACTGTGCACATACCCATTCTGAAAAAAAAATTACTTGTATTATAAAGTTTAGAATGGCCATATGCCCTTTATGATAGAAATAATCAAATTTACTTTGTTATAGAATGGGCACCCATTCTCACATCTTGATAAAGAGTTATGAAATTCATTGAGATTTATGGAATTTCCTCTTATTGAATTTGCAGATGCTCCTTCTCATTTAGGAATAATAGAAGAATTTATTGGGTAGATAGGAATAATAGAAAAAAAGTAAGAAGAGTATGGATTAAAGAGTATCACAATTTTAAATTTTTTAAATAGGCTTAAATAGGAATAATAGAAGCAATATCATAACATTGATATTTCTTGTATTACATCATTTAGAATGGGCATATGTTGATTATAATGCAAACAAAATGCTTTTTTTTGTTTTGTATTAAATAGACAGATGCGAACAACATCACTAAGATTAAAATAATGAGAATGGGCATATGCATATTCTCTTTAATATATATTTTAGAATAGGAATTTTCCTATTATTATAAGGGAATCATTAAAAAATGTCAATTATTGTTCATACTAGAGAAAAATGAAAAAATAATAAAAAGAATTATAGAGATAACGTTAGTATATGAAGAATTGGCATATGCCTATTGTATTTAATTTCAATCATAATAGAAAGTCCATTATTGTTCATGAAGATATGTGAATAAGTATAATAAAAAGAATACCAATAATATTTACTTTGTTTAGAGTGGACACTTACCCAATGTCGCCACCGCTGTAGGTGTATCAAATATAACGTGTGACTTGGTAATGATTACTCTAATTCCTGCATACCAGATGAAAAAAAAACTGTATGCATGTCAGTTCAAAGAACTCACATGAATTTTCAACTCGTAATCATGTTAAATTATTATAAAATGAAAATTACAAAATGATTAACTATCATTTATATCTACATAGTACATATTATCAATTAACAAGGTAATAATGCAATCTTTGTTGGAATTTTTTTTTTTCTAACTAATCTTATAATCATATAGACAATTTAAAATCTTATAAGAAAGAAACAAAAGTTATTCATCATCACAATAATCAATATATAAAATAAGGTAATAACAACACCTAATAATAATTAAAATGTTGACATTAAATAAGATCATTTCACAGTCAATATTTTACATAATTAGAAGCCATACATTATCACAGGAATTAATAGAGATAAAATTTAATTTGTTTTAGAATGGACAATTCCCCATTATCGTAGCTTTTGTATAGATCTCAAAATTATTGACTTTAATAATATAGATGAAATTTAATTTTCTATTATTCTTCTACGATTCATATGTGAGAATGGGCATATAGAATGGGCATACGACCATTCTCATATAGGAACCAAATAAAATGATTGTTTCAATACACATAGATAGAATGAGCATATGTCCATTCTCATGCAAACAATTTTTTTATCTTGTATTGAAAGGGAATATGCCCATCCTCATATAAGAATCATAGAATAAAAATACACATAAAAAGAATCGACATATGTTCATTCTCATAAAAAAAAACATTTTTATCTACTATTAAATTGGCATCTGCCCATTCTCATATAGGAATCATAGAACAAAAAATATAGAGGTAATATTTAATTTTCTTTACAATTAACAGTTTTCCATTCCCATATCCTCTATAGTGATATAGAAAAAATTAAGTTTAATATTGCTTCAATGATGTAGCATGGTTAGAATAGGAATGAGCCCATTCTCATACAAACAAGAAGTTTTATGATTGTGACAAGAATGGGCATATGCCATTTATCATATGACAATGGGCATCTTCCTTGTAGTCATTTATTTACCCTTAATACTTCTTTCTAACCCCAAGCGTGCCAGCCTATCACACAGTGGGTGTTGGATGCTCACCCAAGGCATGTGTGGGAACCGAGCCCCTCTTTTATGTGAGATTTGTGAGAAGGTTTCACCATTAATGGAGGATTATTTGTAGAAACAAAAGTACATTCAATTACTTAAAAGGACCTAGAAGATGCAACTAACAAATCTACACATTAATGCATTGTCGAATCTAAATAACACTCTAAGAAGCATAATAAATCATATTTTAACCATGATAGTCATATAACATGAGGTTTTACACCCATAAACAAGTTTTAGCAAACGAACCTATATATTTATTGATTTAAAAGAGTTCTAGTATCCACTTTATAGTCAAAAGGGTCATCTCAGACCATACATATTAAAATGACAGAGACTCGTCTCCTACAAACCTTTATGATATGAGGTCCTAACTATACTTTATCCATTCTAACCATTGTTATAGATCCCATTTCCCATACATATGCTTATGGAATCCCGTACAACTCTCTAGCACTAAGTACTCTAAACCCTAACATTACTGTAGAACTTCGTTACTCTATGGATTTGTGTCTCACTGTCCTATCTATATCTCGTTTGTCATCTTCATCTATCTATCTCCCCATATATGTGTCTTTGGCCCGAGTATTGTTTTATATAAGATCAACACCCACCACCATGCCTTCTCTAAGCACATATTGTGTGTCAACTATTGATGTGGTCATCCATAGGTGGATTATTCCTTTGAAAACCCTCCACTCTATGTAATGATGTCTTCTGAGGATATTACCTATGGGGAATATCCTTTTCTTGACCTCCAAGGTTCCAGGATGGCACCTTATCCACTCATCACACCTAGTCAGGTCTTCACACTTTTCCTCAAGTGCCTCTAGAATGCCAAATATGGCTAATTCCTTTAAATTCATTTTCTGCCTCCCGCGCGTCTCCTGGTTTCACTTAAATCCTTCTTAAACCCCTTTTTCTTGTGTGCTTTCCCTTGAGCGCCCTTCTTGTCATTGGTCATGCACGTGCACCTTTTGGTACTTAGCCAATATTTTGGGTCCAACATCACCCCACACTATGCATGTTATCCATCTTTTAAAACATCCTTCTTCTCCAAAGAATAACGAATAATGGAATTGGGACAATATGAACAAAGAATGAAAGAATAGAAGAATCTGCTACTGCTGTAGGAGGAGTGGAAATTCCTTCTTCACGGTTGCCTCAATATTTTTCTAGTCATCTACCTCACCCTATGCCTGCTGAATTCAGTTACCTACTAGAGGACTCACTTCATCAAAACTTAATTCAATACTCTTAGCATTTAGTGTATCTATAATGCCTTCTATTTTCTTACTAAGATCGTCCAACATAGTAAATTATGTGAGTGACCTGGGGATATAGATCCTTAAGTCAATTCTTAAACAAACCCTACAAGGTTTTGATTTCTTCCACCTTTTTCTCAACCTTGATTAGGATCTTATCACGCTCCATCTTGTTGCCTTTTTTATTTTCTTAAAATTCCTTCATATTTTCCTCATGCATAGCAACCAATATGCTTGTTACCTTGTCTCTGTTATCACAATTGTCATATAAATCCTTGGCCATTTGCATGGTGGTATTTATAGTGGAAAGGAGATCAGAATACCAAATAAATGTCTCCCCAATCTTTAGTTTTTCTTCCTCCTTCTAGCACAACATCACCTCTTCCACCGAATCTAATGTGAGTGGCATCCTTTCCATGGTGAGGATGCAGGTCAAGTCTTCCAAGCATTACAAGGATGACTTGTTCTTCTAGTCTGGAGGAGTTAGATTTGGATGCACTGGAATGGTGACACCTATAATCTCCTCTAACTTCTTGTAAACTTCCCACACTTTAGCTTTTTCATACCTTAACTCATGCCTTAATTGTGTGCTAATCAGCTCCTTTTGCTTTATCTCCTTACCTCTTTCATTGATCTCTTCATTTTTCTTCTCAAGCTCTTACTCCAAGACCCTTATTCTGTCATTTATTCTAAAGAGCCTCGACTCAACTTCTACCAACACCTTGTTGAGTAAATTACAAACCTACTCATCTAATATTTTTTGGGCATTCACCAGAGGGTTTACTCCTTTAGCATTTGATATCTTCATCAACACCTCTTATTTGACCTTGAATTAGGTCTCATCAACATGGGACTCAAAATCCCAAGACAACATTTTCCTCATGCACGGGTACATAGCCTCTTCACTGAAAAAATACCATGCAAGGAGTTGGTTTGTAGGCATAGTACTTTGGAAATGCCCATGCAGTACTTTGTTTGGATCATTAATGTTAGTCATTTCTTATTCCTGTGCCACTACAATAACCTTTCCACCTATGTGTGCTTCCTTTGGGAAGCTTACTACTAGGCTTGGATCCCCACCCATGCTTCCATACTACTTCTCGATGCTTGCACTCTCCTCTGGCTCCTTTAATACATCCTTGGAGTTGTGCTCTAGCTCTTGATCTAGTAAGTCCTTTATAATTCCTGTTACCTCCCTCTGTACGACATCCTCAATCTGCTCCTTAGTCAGGCTTGGCTTGTTTTGATCCTTCATGTTTAGTTTTTCACTCCCTCCCTTATTATGGGTCCCTTCCTCATCCTCATCCTTCTCTTCACTTCATTCTTCCTATAACTCATGTATATCATACACAAGATGGTTCCTAGCCTCACCGTGCTCTTCATCATCCTTGTCTCCCTTTTCAGCCTCTATGCACTCTATTTAATCTGAGTCTACCTTTTCTGTTACTCTTTGCTTCTTCCTAACTGTTGATTCCACTATAGGAGAATTTTATTTTCCTTCTTCCCTAGGTGAATGATTTCTTTCCGATGATTCTTCTTTCATTGGGGAATTCTCTTTCTCTGGAACCTCTTCCTCAGGTGTCTTCAATTTATCTTCTATAGGGTAATTCTTCCTTCATGCATAGGTATTTAGTTTTACACCCGACTCTTACGCGCCTACAAACTGCACTGTATGTGTACTTGGTTTTTTATTCTCAGAGGCCTCCTCTCTCTCCCTTTTCTTTTGCACAAAATTATTCCTTACAGTGGGGTATTTTGGGATAGGAAATCATTTTCAATGTAAGCAAATTTCTCATAATTAGGCCTTATATGTAGGTATACCCTTACTGCGGTCCTCCCAGTAACATGCAATGTAACTGGTTTCAACACATGTACATCACGGGAGACATACTTCTCCACATAGGTGAGCTTCTTTGGATATATCAATTTTCTATGCATCTTGTGGTAATCTTTGTCTACCATGCTGAGGTAAAATCTTAACTTCTTTTCCTCTTTTAATTGATTCACTCCGGCTTGGAAGTATTGTGCTGTGAAGGAGAATGATAATTTGCATGAGGGACCCTTGACACCATCTATAGAGTAAAACTGCCAATACAAAAATGTTGGTAAACACCAAATTGATCCTCACCTTATAGTAAAATAGGTAAATTCTCAGGTATTCTCCATTTAGCATCAAATGCATCACGCATCCGCTTATACCATTTTTCTAGGCACGCCTTGTTGGTGGCCGTCATTATGTCACAAGTGTATTTCTCAAATATTTTTTCTGGGGAAGGGTATTCCCAAATAAATTTATCTAGCCCATCGAGCACTCTAATCATTGAAAAGACAATGGTAAGGAGGTGTGGACACTAATTTTTGGTATAGCGTCCCTCCGTCATCTCACATCCATTCACTTGTCACTCTCACTTCTCTTTTTCTTAAATTTAATTAAATCCCATCTATTTACTCACCTTATTTAATTGATTATCAAATGGGCTCCATATCAACCCATTTGATAATTAAGATTTTGGCATTATCCCCCATCTCTCAAAAATTATTCAATTCATGGGTATTAATATACCCATCTGACACCCTTTTCTTAATTTCAAATGGAATCTTTTATCTCACCTACCCATTCAAATCATGCTCTCCACTCCATTTAATAAGTCAAACTGTGGGCCCCGTGTGATCACCTCATATCTATTAACTTGGGTTACTTTATCCAACCCCAGTTACTTATTAACCCCAATCTAACCTCACCTCTAAGCTATAAATAGGGGTTTTCCCCCATATTTCAAAGGACTTGGACTGACCAGACTTGAGGAAATAAGTTAGAAAAACTGGGAAAATTTTGTTTTGAATTCTAAGCTTCTTGTTTATCATTAGATCCTCATGACGTCCTTATGATGAAATTTTAATCCCCACCATACTCTACTTATGATTTGTTAGTTCACATAGCGTGGATCTCGTTGCACATTGTGTTTGGATCTAATCAATAACACGATTTACATACCAGCAGCGTCAAGTTCTGCTATTCATAAGCTTGCATGTTATCGATTTATTTTGTATTTTATCATTATTCTATATCACACGGGGGTTGACATCCTCCAAGGGAGTTAAAATCCTCTTGGAATTGAGATTTTCTGGGAAACCCCTACATATTGTTATCTACTCCCATCTGTTTCAGTTTTGTAGATCTAGCTTCTTTATATCATACATCTATCTTCTTTTCACCCGTAGATGTACATCTACATTTGAGTTCTTGAGCCCTCCATCATTCAAAGATGCTGGTGAATTCCAGCATCGGATTTCACCCGTGCGAGAACAAATTTTTCTATACAACATTTGGCTTACTTGGTGGGACTAGATCCTAGATCTAGTTGTTTTGTTTGTTATTCATCTTTTCTAAATTACTTGTTTGAAAAATATTATTATTTGTCGATCTCAGTTTAGTATGGTCACTCATTGAAGTCACCATGAGGTACATTCTCTTCTTGTCTTCTATTGAAATCTACCCGCATGGGATATGAAATCAGAAATTAACCTTATCCTCTTAGTTGTCATCACTTGATATATAATTTGCATCTTTCGTTTTTGCGACTTACCTATTCACGAGGTCTAGTATTATCTCTCTCCGTGTGGTATCATATGTACATTCAATAAGTTTGGTTGTCTTGGAGTTAAGTTCTTTTGGTTTTGAATCAACTTGTTATTTGGCCATTTATAGTAGCATTGAGTGTATTTTTAATTAATAATAATAATAATAATAATAATAATGAATATTATTATTATCCTACACTACCCCCCACTGCCCAATCCATTCCCAAGATCTTACCTCCCTTCAAACACTCATTCGAGCTCTCACCACTCCATATCCTCTCATCTCAACCATTCCTAATCCTCTCAACACGCAGCCTGATTTACAAATACTCGGATCCCTAAAAAATCTTCCTTTGAACCATCTACAACTCATCCCCCGACCACTTATCTCAACTCCATTACACTTTTAACACACCTGTTACCTAAGTTGTTACATTATCCCTAGTCTGGTTATGGCTTGGTCAAGCGACAAATCATTCCCATCACCTTAATTATATTCCCCTTTCCTCCTCTTGAGCTATGTCCAACATTCTGCGAGCTCCCATATCTAACCTGCTTCCACCATCTCCCTTCCACTAGACTACCTGCTTCCCAAATCCAATCCACCCAGCTCCTCCACTATGTTCTTTACTTTGCTCTCTACCCCAATTCCATCCTTCTCCTCTTCGCTCAATACAATGACTCCCTCCTCACGAGCATGATCCACCCCATATCCACACACCAAAAACTCCAACTCAACCAAGCATCATCTACCCTCGTTCCTTTGACTCACTCCACTCATCTCACCCTCTAAACCACCATTCCCAACTCCAACACCACATCTTCTTCTATCAAGAGCTCTGCCATATCCTCTCCCTCATGAGTTATTTCCTTTCTCCCCATGAATCCACCATGCACCAAGCCACTCGCTATTCCTTACACCCAACCAATTTAAATTTTTTTACCTGTCCTAATCTATCTTCCATCCACTCCACAAAGCCCTCTTCTTATCATCTACCTCACACACATAGAGTGATCAACCACCTGTAATATATTTACAAACTATCAGTTCCTATAAAAATTCACTCATGACTTAGCTCCTCCAAGTGGTTGTAAATTATATATATTTATTTATTTTTTTAGATATGGCTATACTATGAAGAGCGTAAGGTTTTCAAAACTTACTGACTGTATAATTTTTTTATAAACAATCCTAAGCGTTGACCCACCTTCCACTTATTTCCCATCATGAATTGAAACATACCAAGCTTCGTGGTAGTAACTGTATAATTTTGTCACAATGACTGCCTTCTAATTATCACCACAAGGTTTTATGCACTGATATCATTACTTTTAGAAACAATCTCATTCAAACATAAAGTATAAATTTATGAGCTTGTAGTCATTGCAGTCTACAAAGGTGAACAAAAATAAAGGGGGCAACACTCAAATCCATCTACCTCCATATCCAGCTGGCTCCAGCTTCATTCACATCCTGCACACCCATCCACATCTACCAAACATAAAATAAAATATGTATTCCCTTTACTATCCTTCACCGAATCTTCAATTCATAATTTTTTTGTACTTTGAATTGAATCTTCACCATCTTCACTCTTCATCTATTTTGATCTGCAGCAGTTGAATTTACATCTTATGCATTTGGCCTTTTGTCACACTATTCCATAGCCATTAATACTTAAGATAACTATTTGAATCAACGTTTCACCCCTTCTCAGCCACGACTCAACCCCCAACTGACATACACTGACCCATGTGTTCTTCCTCCCTCTCCATGCACACTTTACCCGACCAAGGGGAGCCCTCCATGTGAACTCCACATGGCTTGACCCCACACACACTACCACATTTCCAATCAAAGTACCACATTTTCAACTCAATGAATCAACGAATAAAATTAGACTGAAATTATTTATGTCAAATCATATGAACCCCTAATATAGGTTATATTATTATGTATGTAGTTATTTTTCATTTAACTAACCCTGGTTAATTTCACTTTGTAAATCTAGGTTAATTCAGGACTTAATTTTACGATTTTGGTTCATCTCCCCGTGAATTAATTAGTGAATATTGACACTTCATCAGTATTTAGTTAGGATCATTTTGTTAATTTCATTGTAACATTAATTAAATTTAGTCATTTCGACTCACTTAGATCCCTTTATTTTCTATTGTATGTAAGTCATCCCAAATATACCTTTAAGTGTTTTTTGAAACATAATTATTTTATATATATTAGTACATTGGAATACTTAAAATATGTTGGTGCTCAAAATAGTCTCGCCCCAGTTTGCCTTTGAAAATCTATCGATTTACGGCCTTTGTCACTTTATTTTTCCATGTGTTGTGCCTGGTTAATCTTTGTTGCCATTTTTAATCTGTTCCTAGGTCATAGATCACTTATGGGTCCATGGTTTGCTCCTTGTTTCTTTGTTCCTTCGGAAAAGGTCTGTAATTTGGGTCTCTAGTTCTTTGTTTTTCTAAAAACTTGTGTTCTCCCATATTTTCTATTCTCCACGGTTGAGATTTGTCTTCCTTATCATTTCTTCCCTAAATACTTGAAGAAAAATGAATGGATGTATCTCTGAGAAACATATTTGAGCCTTGTAACATTTCTAAATTCTCTATCCTTGGAGAAAATTTCATTTTTGGGCTCAAATGATCATTTTTCTGCAATTTACAATTTGAAAGGTATTTCTCCCTATCAAATTTACATCCTTGCATTGATAGAGGATGTGGCACCTTTTGGTTGGACATGGCTCGACTGTATACTTCAAAAAATTCTATGAATCACCTCAACTTAAAGATTTTCCCACGTGGAGACACGACGCTCGTTTGAGGATCTAATTTTTGGTTTGGCCTTGGAGTAGCACCGGGAGGACATGTGGAGGTATTTGCTACTTTTCCTAGACTTAGAAATTTTTTATGCAACTAAAACAGTGTGGTGGAAAATGGGGACATGTGGCGATCCCGCGCTCATTTAGGGTCTCTGCTTTGGGCACCATTTTGAAGAAGCGTAGGGAGGACATGTGGAGGCCTCCACTCACTTTGCATTTTTCTTAGAATTTTCAACAACTAAAGGAGACTGCCTCAGAGCATGACACATGGTGCCTTCCACTGAGCTTTAAGCATTCAAACAAACTTTACCAGGCCAGGATACGTGGCGAGCCCACTCTCGTTTAAGGTATTAAATTTTTGGGACTATCTCAATGTGTGCCATGGTGACACATGGTGGTTTGAAAAGTCAAAGGGGCGGGGAGGTAGACCATTGGGGACAATTTGGATTTTTTGCCCCTTGACATGTAAATGACTAAAAACATCAAAATGGCCCACAGGCCCGATAAAGGAAAGGTCAGAGCTTTCTCTGGTCAACGATAGAGGTGTGGACTATCGAGGGAAATTTGGAAAAAATTACGTTTGGAAGAAAAGAGTTAAAAGTAAAAAGGGAAGCGCAGTTCCACTGGAACCACATTGGGACATGTGTTGGGCCCATTTTTTAAGGGCGAAGCTGCAGGGAAAATTTGGAAAAATTTCCCTTTTCCAAAAAGGAGGTGAAATGGTAGAATTTGGCCATGGTCCCACTGGGGACCACCTTAGGACACGTGTCAGGCTCATTTCTCGAGGGCGGATGTGCGGAACAAAATATGAAAATTTTCCATTTTTTCAAAAGTTGTAAGAAGTAAGAGGAAGCTCCCAGGTCTATTTTTAAGTTTGAATCTTCCGCGTGGACGTCCAAATTCAAATTAAGGATCAACTACAGCTGAGAGTTTGAATATGATTTTCCCACCATTTGACTAAAACACACCTAGAAGTGTGAGTCTTCATGATTTCTTGGTATTTCCTACACGCCAAGAAGAGAGGGGAGTTAATGTTGATATCTAGAGTTTGGTGGGAAGATTTGGAAGACATATTTCACCATTAAAATGGTCTGACTATCATGTTTGATCATATTTTCCAATTTTTTTCTCCTGAGAACACAAGGAGCTAGATTTGACAGATTAGGGGCAGAAGTGGTTAGAAAATTGAAGAAAGAGTGATCTACCAGAGGAAGCAGTTGAATGCGGGATATATTCAAAGAGATTTTCCCCCTCGAGAACCTAACGAATTTTTATAGATCTAATTTTGAGAATCATGATCAAAATCATGGCAAGCACTAGTGCATTAAATGTTTTTTTCTTTTGGGGAAGAAGGGGCTTTGTTGTGAATGTTATAAATGGCAAAAAAATTTCATGAAAATTTTGGGGGAGAGTTAGGGGTCGAGATTGATTTTTCTAATAGAAAGCTTGATAGAGCTCATTTTTTTAGAAGCACTTTGAGAAGCTTGTATATCTCTTTTGTATTAAATCTGATCATGTCAAGGTGGTTGAAAGTGTACAGCCATTGACAAGCTCTAAGACTATTCTAGAAACTTTCCCCTGCTGATAGATTTAATCAAATTCTGTGTTGTTTTGAAGCAAAATGTGTTTGTTTTATTTCTGAATGTATGCGAGTAGTTTTTCTTGTTTCTGTTGCAATCTTGTATTAAATATGATTCAATCACACAACCCTCAATCCTTGTGACAGTCTAGTGGCATCTACAATTTCATTTCTCAGAAGAGATTTCATCTGAGATTGGAATAAATGATTTAAAATCACTTTTCCTTCATCTATTGACAAAGATTTTTTGTAAGCCTTTGGGTGTACCTTAGGTATGATTTAAATCAGAACTTGATGCTTTGTTGGATTTTCTAACTTGATCCTTCATGACAGAATATCAAATATTGTGTGAAAGAGTGCTAATCTGGGCCTCCATTGAAGCATATATTCTAGTTAAAGAAAACTTTAGCTATTTTGTGGCATTTTGTTGCTTTAACCTTTCATTTTGTAAGATTCCTCAAGGATCAGGTGAATCAAGTTCATCATGCACCTCCTCCCACTAAAAATTCATTCAAAACAACCAATCCTACCTGTACTCTCCCTGTTTGTCTTGTGTGCATACAAATGCAAAATATTTACTACCAAAACATGTAGAAGCAATCAGGGTCCCAAATGTATTTAATAACCTTTGCCTTGTTGTGAAAATATCTCCATGATCTAGAAGTGAAAATTCGTGAGAGTCATATTTGGTGTGTTGATCATATTTTCCCAAGGTCTTCTCTATAACCATTTATGCATTAGGAAGGATATACTAGCATCTCCTCAATAACAAAGGTTAAAAAATAGGTTCTCTTACCTTGGCTGAAAGGCACAACCTAAAATAGTGAGAATAGATCAAATCCTCTTGAGGGTGCTATCCATTTCTCCACATTTGAGTGATAGAGGGCTAGTTAGATCTCATCCCTGAATACAAAATGAATCATCATGATCTAATTTATATCTAAGCTTCCTATCAAACCAGTGATGCTGCTCAAAACTTTGAGGGAGAATAAATTTGGATACCAATACCTAAGTGGCACCATTGCTGGGGATTTTAGTTCAAAATCAAGACCCTGGTAAAACACTTCTTGTATGCTCCAAGTGATGTGTGAAGTTCTTTCAGTTTTCACACCTAGTGCACTAGCTTTCATTTGATAAATTTGGGTAAAGAAAGTTTAGAATCTTTCCATTTCTAGTTTCTAGCATTGACAGACATTTGACAGATCATACTTAGTGCATTTTCACAACTAAGGTGGAAATCCTTAGTGGCGACTCCCTGTTCTGATTTTTAATGAGTACCAGTGTCTTAAAACTCTGTCAAAGTTAGTTTTTTTACTAATATTTGCAAAGCTATAAGGAAGAAGATCTTTCTTTGCTAGGGATCTTACTAGGACATTATTTCTAGAGCTAGGAAAAACAAGATCAGAAGGAATAAAATCCTAGAGAGTTGTGGGAGATCAACAAACAAGAAGAGGGATCTCCATTGATGAAAGTGATTGGCCTATTATTAAATACTACAATTCAAGTGACTTTGAATCCGGTAGCCTCTTTGTGGAATTGAATTCTCTAGCTTGAGAAAGGCCTTCATTTGATTTTGAAAGGTTTACTTCACATTTTGCACTTCTCTTTTATGAGATTGATAGGGATTTCTAAGAAGCAAGGCCTTTGGGGGATCTCCATTTTGAAAATTATACTCCTGTGTTCCAAGGACCCTCATCCCCTTATCAATTTTTCACCCCTCTAGGGTCACCTTCTCAAATCAACATGGCCCAGCCCCCACCCAGACCCCCTTTTGTTGTAAACACCTTTGGACCTATAAATTTTGTGGGAATGGCTAGTTATCCAAATGTAATTCCTCAAGATGTAAGGAACAGAATGCCAAAGTTCCAAGGAAACAATGCTATAACTAGTGATCATCATCTAAAGGCTTTTATCAATATGATGGAATACTTTGAGATTGAACATGAAGATGTATATATCAAGTTGTTTATCCATACCTTGGAAGAAGATGTCAGGGATTGGTATAAAGCATTTCCAGATAACTCTATTGATTCTTGGACTGAGATGAGTAATGCATTTAGATTGTAGTATGGTGATAGATCTGACCCTAGGTTTCTTTTGACAAAATTTGAAAACATAAAAAAGAATCCTAATGAGTCAGTACATGATTTCAACACAAGGTTTAATAAGACCTTGAGGAGATTACCTGTTAGGATAAGACCTTGTGATGAGTCATGTTTGATCAAATATTTTGATGCATTTGATAAAAAGGTTGCATATTACTTAAGAGACAAGAACCCCACAAATTTGAGGCAGGCCTTCACCATGGCTCTGACAAATAGAGAACAACATCAAGGAAATTGGAAAGCCTCCAAAAAGGGAGGGTGTAAAGCTGGTTAACCCAGAAAATCCTCAAACAAGAAAGGCTTCTGATTTGGAAGAAGTTGTGAAAACTTTGGCAGGGGCTGTCAAAGAAATTTCCTACAAACTAGCCTGGGATGAGAAAGGAATTGAGCAGAACTCACAAGGTCAACACAAGCAACAAGGCCAAGACAAGTTCAAAAATCACCAAAGATCTGATGATAGAGGAAAAGGACCCGTTGGATTTGGAAATAGACAGTCCCAAGCTAGGGATAACAGAATGATACCTGATCCTTTGGCTTCAGAGTTGTTATTGTGGAGGAGATAGATGTCATTGATTGGTGTGAGAAATTTTTCATGCCTCATGATCCTTGTGAAGAAGATCAGAAAGAAGAAGAAGAATTTGATGATAATGATGATGATGTTTGCATGATGGGTTGTTCCACAAGCTTACAACAAGGGGCAACTTCAACTGAGGTGATAAGTGCCTGGATTGCTACTACTTTTTGGGACTGCATTCATAGGGTACCTATTCTTCCTCCCTCTCATATTTTAGAAGTAGATACTGTACAGGATTTTGAATTACCCAATAATGAATTTGAATATTTAAGGGCTTTAATGATAAAGAAGTATGATGGAGGAATTCCATCTAAGGAAGACTGATGAATGTTGTTATTGCTCAAGAGAAGGAATATAACACAAGAAGTAAGGGTGTCAAAGGGACAAGGCCTCAAGTCAAGAAAAAATATCCCTTACTTTCAAACATTCCTAAAGAGGCTCCTAGGAAATAGGCACTTACTAAAAACCTTGCAGTTCCAAACAAAAATCATACCCCTCATGCCCAAGTCTATAAAAATCCTGTACCACCTAATGAGTGTGTTGGCTTTCCTTCCAATACTACCTTGCCAAAGAATGTCCCATATGATATTTCCCAAGTTTTAAGTCAAATCAAAGTCTCTGTTCTAATTGTTGAGTTGCTTAGGATTCCTGAGCACAAAAAGAGAGCATTTGAATACTTGGGATTAAAAGAAGAGAAGACTGGCCTAGGCAGGAATGTAAATATTGTGGAGACCTCCACCAGTCATTCAAGAATTAGAAAGCACCACCAGCATCAGAAGGAACTAGATGAACCACCTGAGGTCTATTTGGGGACATCCTTGGTGGACTCTCAGATGAATGTGGATCCATTCTTCACCACTTTGATCATTAAGGACAGAATTGCTACACAACTGCATGTTTGACTCAAGGGCATCATGTAATTTCATGCCTCTAGAAGTCATGTAATGAGCTGAACATCAAGGTGACAACAACCTATGGGAAGTGCACTAACATGGACTCTAGAGAAGTGCTAGTAGTGGGATGTGTGAAGGGTTTGGTGGTGCAGCTTGCAGCTTACCCAGGTAAAAATTTAAAACTTGATGTTGTCATCGTTGACTGCCCAGCCAAGTGGGGCATGCTACTGTCAAGAAAATGGGCTGCTAGTGTTGGTGGGAGTGTCCAAATGGATATGTCCTATGCCACCATTCCAATTGAAGGCAGCCTTGTTAGGTTGTATGGAGAAAAGAAAATGTTACATCTTATTGAGGATCCCAACAATGTATCCTATGAAGTATTGTACACAAATGTTGATGCTGATAACTTTGTAGGATTTACTGATGGAAAGGAGCACAAGATTGAGGAATGCAAGTGTCTTGAATAGATAGGATCTCCTTGGAATCTATTTTTTGATGGAGCTTGCTCCAAGTTTGGGAATGGTGCTGGTGTTGTTCTACTTTCTCCTGGTCAGGAAAAATTTGTTTTCTCCTTCAAACTCAACTTTGAGTGCACCAAAAACATTGTTGAGTATGAGGCACTATTGTTGGGTTTAATAATTTCTTGGAAATATGGTGTCAAGGACATCATTTTCAAAGGAGACTCAGAATTAATTGTAAAACAAGTCAGAAATTTGTATGCCACAAAGAATCAATGAATGAAACAATACAAGCATGCAGTTTGGGATTTCATTGAGATGTTTGATTCATTCAACATTGTGCACCATGATAGGAAATTCAATGACTTGGTAGATAGGCTTGCAGTGTTGGGGTCTCAATTTGACAATCATACAATGTCCCCATATTATGAATATGATGTTGAGGTATTGACAAGACCTTCTTTCCCTGACAACATCAAACACTGGTAGGTATTTGATGATGATGCTCAGATCAGAAGATTTCTGTAGAACAAGGGAGAGTTTTCTTATCAATGCATTGATTTGGAGCCAATGGTATGTATAAAAAAAGGAAAAGAAACCTTTTTTGGCAAGGGAATCATCCAACTAAAGACCAATACCATTCCTAGAGGGCTGGTTGCTCTTGAGTCCAATTTTGATAATGTTGATCACATTGTTAATAGATGCATGGCAGCCTCAAGGGATATTGAGGAGCATGACCTTGGCACAAAGGAGAAGCCAAGGAAAATTTGGTTAGGCAGTAATCTCAGCAAGGAGGAGAAGAAATCATACATCCAATTGTTGAAAGGTATCAGGATTGCATGGCTTCGACCTATTTTGAACTAAAATCATACAGAGAGAACCTGTTTCAACATGAAATTCCTTTGGAGTCTAATGCAAAGCCATTCAGGTAGAAAAAGCAGGCCCATCAACCCACTCTTATCTCTCAAAATGCAAGAGGAACTGAAGAAACTAAGAGATGGAGGGATTATTCAGCCCACAAGGTATTCTTCCTGGGTTGTAAACTTAGTACCAGTTAGAAATAAAAATGGTGACATCAGGTTGTGTGTGGATTTCAGGAATCTAAACAGAGAATCAATGAAGGATAATTATCCTTTACAAAATATGGACAACATGCTATAATTAGTGACTAGTTCTAAGTTGCTTTCCACCTTGGATGGTTTCTTTGGTTATAACCAAGTTGTGGTGAAGGAATCAGAAAGGATCAAGACAACCTTTACTACTCCTTGGGGGAACTATGTTTATGTTAGGATGCCCTTTGGTCTGATGAATGTTGGGGCCACCTTTCAAATATTAATGGATGTTGCTTTTGCTGGTTACATCAATGAGTTTATTGCAATGTATCAATATGATGTATCTCTATTTTCCAGGAAGAGATGTGATCACCTGATTCACTTGGAGAAGATGTTGATAAGATGTAGAGAATATGGCATCTCACTCAATCCAAAGAAGTTCCATTTTGGAGTGCAGAGGGAAAAGTTACTTGGTCACATAGTGTCAAAAGAAGGGGTGATGATTGATCTAGAAAGAGTAGAGGCCATCAGCAAGGTCCCAATCCCAAGGACTAAGAAGGGAATTTAGTCCTTCTTTGGGAAAATAAACTTCATTAGAAGATTCATATCAAACTTTGTTGAGTTGACCATTCCAATCACTTCCATGCTGAAGAAAGACTAGGTCATCAAATGGGAGGAGGCTGCCATCCAAGATTTCAATGGGATTAAAGAGGCACTAAAGCATGCACTCATTCTAGCAGCCCCAGATTATAAGAAACCCTTTCAACTGTTCTCTTTTTCTTTAGAGAACACTATTGCTTTTGTCTTGCTCTAGAAAGATGATGAAGGGGATGAGAGGCCAATTTCCTTCTTCAGTAAAACCTTGCAGGGGGTTGAGTTATAGTACAGTATTATAGAGAAGCAAGAATTTGCCTTAGTAAAAGCAAAAAATGTTTTTAGGCCTTATATTCTAATTTCTAAAATTGTTGCTTATGTTCCCCACACCATGGTGAAAGACATCTTGTCAGAGATGGAAGTTTCAAGCAAGAGGTGCAGGTGGGTGAACAAGTTGTAAGAGTATGACATGGATATCCAAACCACGAAGCTAGTGAGAGGCTTGGGCCTGGAAAAGCTTATGGATGAGAGAAACTTGCAAACTATTGAGGTAAATGAGGTAGAAGAAGAAAGGGCAGGTGTTTTTGAAAGGTTGATGAGTTCTGAGTGGTAAAATGATGTAATTTTGTATCTTAGACACTTATACTTCTTTGAACACTTAAGTAAGAACCAGAAAATGGCTTTTAAGTTGGCCTCCTAGAAATATGTCACTACTGATTATGGGTTGGCTTGGAATAATCTAGAGGGAGTCCTCTTAAGGTGCATTAATTAAGAAGAAGCCCCCAAAATAATTGTTGATCTCCATGGAGGAGAATGTGGGGGAATTTTTTTTGTAAGAGTCATAGCACACAAGATCATGAGGGCTGGTTATTGGTGGCCAAATCTCTTCAAGGATACAACTATTTTGGTTAGAAGATGTGAGAGTTTTCAGCACTTCTTTGGAAGATTGAAACCTTCAGGCTCCCTTCCTTTGTATCCTGTATCAATTGAAGCTCCATTCAAGAAATGGGGAATGGATTTCATTGGTGAGATTTTAGACCCTTCAAGTGTTGGCCATAAGTGGATTCTTGTAGCCACTAATTATTTCACCAAGTGGGTGGAGGTAATCCCCACCAAAAGAGAAACACACCAAATTGTCATGGATTTTATGTTGAGCCATATCATCTACAGTTTTGGGGTGCCAGTCAAGATTGTTGTTGACAATGCCATGAGCTTCATAGCTAAACCTTTGTTGGTAATGTGCAAAGAATATGGGATCAACTTGACATATGCATCTAATTACAATCCCCAAGGAAATGGACAGGCTGAGTCCAGTAATATAAATTTTCTGAAGATTATTAGAAGAACATTGGAGCAGAACAAGAGAAAGTGGGGTGAATAGTTGAAGTTTGTTGTTTGGGAAGATAGGATCACTGTTAAGAGGGTCACTGGAAAGAGTACATTTGGGTTGGTATATGGGACTCAGGATCTACTACTTCTTCACATGTAATTGTCTTCATATCAGTTTATGCAATACCTAGAAAATCAAGAGGTAGGTCCTTATGATGCTCATATTAATCAGATTGTTGAGCTTGATGAAGAAAGGAGGGAATCCCACCAGAGGCATGTAAAGTTCAGAGAGAAACTAAAGAATTTTTTTGAAAATAAGGTCACTACCAGAGCTTTCAATGTTGGAGATCTTGTGCTACTATGGGATAACAGACATGAGGATAAGGGAAAGCATGGCAAGTTTGACTGATTATGGATGGGCCCTTACTCCATTGATATCAAGATTGGTGAACATAACTTCTTCTTGAAGGATTTAGATGGTGAATTGCTTGAGCTGTATGTTAATGGTAGGCATTTGAAGCATTTTTTGGATTGATTCCCCTGAATCAAGGAAAAATCTTGTGTACAATGTATAGTTTGTTGTTTATTCCCCATCTTTTGTGTTTTTTCTTGTTCTTGTCCTCGGTGACCTATTTTTACTGATTTCTCTGTTTCATTTTTGGGAGATGGCTCTGTTTCTTCTCTCTGCAAACTAACTCCATTTCCCAATGTATATTTTTAGCACTTGGTCTACCTTTTTTCTTGTGGCACTCACAAGGAGTGTCCATCCTCGAGTCAGATTCGATGTTGGTGCTCAAAATAGTCTCACCCCAGTTTGCCTTTGAAAATCTATCGATTTGCGGCCTCTGTCACTTTATTTTTCCCTGTGTTGTGCCTGGTTAATATTTATTTCCATTTTTAATCTGTTCCTGGGTTGTAGATCACTTATGGGTCTGTGGTTTTCTCCTTGTTTCTTTGTTCCTATGGAAAAGGTCTGTAATTTGGGTCTCTCGTTCTCTGTTTGTGTAAAAACTCAGGTTCTCCCATATTTTCCATTCTCCACGATCGGGATTTGTCTTCCTTATCATTTCTGCCCTAAATAATTGAAGAAAAATGAATGGATGTATCTCTAAGAAACATATTTAAGCCTTGTAACATTTATAAATTCTCTGTCCTTGGAGAAAATTTCATTTTCGGGCTCAAATGATCATTTTTCTGCATTTTATGGTTTGAATGGTGTTTCTCCTGATCAAATTTACATCCTTTCATTGACAGAGGATGTGGCACCTTTTGGTTAGACACGGCTTGGCTGGATACTTCAAAAAAATCTATGAATCGCCTCAACTTAAAGATTTGTCCATGTGGAGGCACGGAGCTCGTTTGAGGATCTAATTTTTTTGTCTAGCCTTGGAGTAGTTTCGGGAGGACACGTGGATGTTTCTGCTACTTTTCTCGAACTTAGAAAATTTTATGTAGCTAAAATAGTGTGGTGGAAAACAAGGACACGTGGCGAGCCTACGCTCATTCAGGGTCTCTGCTTTGGGCACCATTTTGAAGAATTGCCAGGAGGACACGTGGAGGGCTCCGCTCACTTTACACTTTTCTTAGAATTTTCAATGGCCAAAGGAGACTACCTCAGAGCATGAAACATGGCACCTTCCATTGAGCTTCAGGCATTTAGACAAAATTTTTTGGGTGAGGACACATGGTGAGCCCGTGCTCGTTCAAGGTATCAAATTTTTGGGACCATCTCAAGGTACACCATGGTGACACATGGCAGTTTGAGAAGTCAAAGGAGTGGGGAGGTAGACCATCAAGGGTAATTTGGATTTTTTGCCCCTTGACATGCAAATGACTAAAAACATCAAAATGGCCCACATGCTTGATAAAGGAAAGGTCAAAGCTTTCTCCGGTCAACGACGGAGGTGTGGAATCTCAGGGGAAATTTGGAAAAATTTCCTTTTGGGAGAAAAGAGTTAAAAGTAAAAATGGAAGCATGGTTCTGTTGGAACCACATTGGGAAATGTGTCAGGCCCATTTTTCAAGGGTGGAGCTGCAGGGAAAATTTGGAAAATTTTCCCTTTTCCAAAAAGGAAGTGAAATGGCAGAATTTGGCCGAGGTCCCACTGGGGCTCACCTTAGGACACATGTCAGGCTAATTTCTTGAGAGTAGAGGTGTGGAACAAAATGGGAAATTTTTCCATTTTTTCAAAAGTTGTAAAAAGTCAGAGGAAGCTCTTGGGTCTGTTTTTAAGTTTGAATCTTCCATGTGGATGGCCCAAATTCAAAATAAGGATCAATGACAGTTGAGAGTTTGAATATGATTTTCCCCCCATTTTAGTGAAAAATGCCTGGAAGTGTGAGTTTTCATGATTTATTGGTATTTCCTACATGCCAAGTAGAGAGGGGAGTTAATGTTGATATTTGAGTTTGGTGGGAAGATATAGAAGACATCTTTCACCATTAAAATGGTCTGACTATTGTGCTCGATCAGATTATTCATTTTTTGTTCTCCTGAGCACGCAAGGAGCTAGATTTAATAGATTAGGGGTGGAAGTGGTTGGAAAATTGAAGAAAGAGTGATCTACCAGAGGAAGCAGTTGAATGCGGGAGATATTCAATTAGATTTTCCCCCTCGAGCACCTAGCGAATTTTTGTAGATCTAATTTTGAGAATCACGATCGAAATCATGGCAAGCACTGGTGCATTAAATGTTTTTTTCTTTTGGGGAAGAAGGGGCTTTGTTGTAAATGTTATAATTGGCATAAATTTTTCAAGCAATTTTTGGGGGAGAGTTAGGGGTCAGGACTGATTTTACTAATAGAAAGCTTGATAGAGCCCATTTTTTTAGAAGTGTTTTAAGAAGCTTGTACATCTCTTTTGTATTAAATCCGATCATGTCAAGGTGGTTATAAGTGTACAACCATTAACAAGCTCTGAGAATATTCTAGAAACTTTCCCCTACTAATAGATTTAATAAAATTTGAGTTATTCTATGTTATCTTGAGCAAAATGTGTTTGTTTTATTTTTGAATGTATGTGAGTTGTTTTTCTTGTTTCTATTGTAATATTGTATTAAATATGATTCAATCACACAACCCTCAATCCTTGTGATAGTCTAGTGGCATCTGCAATTTCGTTTCTCAGAAGAGCTTTCATTTGAGATTGGAATAGATGATTTAAAATCACTTTTCTTTCATCTGTTGACAGAGATTGTCTATAAGCCTATGGGTGTACCTTAGGCATGATTTAAATTTGATCTTGATGCTTTGTTGGATTTTCTAACTCAAGCCTACATGATAGAATGTCTAAGATTGTGTGAAAGAGTGCTAATCTGGACCTCCATTGAAGCACATATTCTAGTTGAAGAATTTTTTTAGCTATTCTATGGCATTATATTGGTTTCACCTTCCATTTTGTAAGATTCCTCAAGGATCTGGTTAATCAAGTACATCTTGCCCCACCTCCCACCAAAAACTCATTCAAAACAAACAATCTTACACGTACTACCCCTATTTGTCCTGTGTGTATACAGATGCAAAATCTCTGTTGCCAAAACATGCAGAAGCAATCAAGGTCCCAAATGTCTTTAGTAACCTTTACCTTGATGTGAAAATATCTCCATGATCTGGAAGTGACAACTCGTGAGATTCAGATTTGGTGTGTTGATTATATTTTCCCAATGTATTCTCTATAAAATTTATGCAAAATAAGGATCTACTAGCATTATTCAATAACAGAGGTTACAAAATAGGTTCTCTTACCTTGGTTGAAAGGCACAACCTAAAATAGTGAGGATAGATCAAATCCTCTTGAGGGTGCTATCCATTTCTCCACATTTGAGTGAAAGAGGGCCAGTTAGATCACTTCCCCAGCTACAAAATGACTCATCATGATCTAATTTGTCTCTAAGCTTCCTGTCAAACTAGTGATGCTGCTCAGACTTTGAGGAAGAATCAATTTGGATACCAATAGAATAATAATATTTATTATTTCTCTAATTAAGTATCATTTTTTAGCACCATCTCATTAGGACCATTATATTACTTTTCTTTTTTTTCATCCACATGAACTAATTGTTTGATTTGCTTCTACAAGTAAACTCCACAACCTTGTGACCAAAATAATAACGTTGTCAAAGACCAATGTTTAAATCAAACACACCGCACAAACCACTTTTACCGACGTCATCCACAATCATAAATAGTTCCATTTTAGGGTACCTTGGCATTCCAGGCCACTGATTGGTGCTTCCAAGTATGTCATCATCATGTGTAATCAAATAACAAGGAAAATCATTCTCCAAGTTTTACAGTTTCTTCTCTATTTTCCCTCCTCTGCATTATACTTTCCCTTTTCTGAGTGATTGTATGCATCGAATGTGACATTTCATTTTGGTCTAAAAAGAACCTTCTCCATCCTGCTTGCTCACATATACTAAATAAGGGGTTTAACTCTCTGTATTTTAATTATCACACATTTCTTGAAGCTGCATGAACATAATTAACACACCAAAACATTCCTCATACCTAGTTAACTGACTGGGACTTAAACACCCAATAGGAAACTATCCCAGACATCTCCCAATCCAAAACTATGTGAAACCAACCTTAGACTTATTTAGGCACCTTCATTATCCATTTTACCTTACATCTCAAAATTAATCATGATGATAAATAATATTCTTCTTGATTTGTTTGTCAACAACATACATAAACAAATGTTTCTCTATTTCACACCTATTGTTGTTCTCTCTTGAATCGAGGAAAAAAAACAATATGCTCTATCCAATGATATTACCTCTTCTAATGATCTCACCCAATGAGATACTAAACTCAAAACCATGTCGTTATACACCCAACATCTAGTCTCCATGGTATCACCTCATGAGAACCATGTCATTCAAAACTGTCCCCACCTTGACACCAACCCTCATATCCCTCGTCAAGTTATTCTTCCTAAAATAATTGCACCACCATCTTCCGCTCCTCTCGAGACACTTGGGCCTCCTTCTAACCCCATATATGACTTCTTACTCCAAAATTATCCAACAATATCTAAATCCTCCCAATCTCCTAAATTTGTGGATCACATTCCACCCACATCTCATTTTTGACAAGTCTATTTCATCCACTATTAAGAGGTTTGTCCAGCCAATCTCAACCTCTTCACACTTACATTCTTGCCCATCATATGCTCCAACCATCTCAATATCTTCACACCCATATCCCCACTTATTATTTACCACAGCAACCTACCCTATTTCAACAAACACATCATGTCCTAAATGTTCAAAGTCATCCTATGCAACAATCGCAACCCATGAAACATGTTAATCCTTTCCAAACAGTTCCCCACACACCTACATATCCACAAATTAATCAATTGTCTTATCAAACCATTCCGCAAACATCCTATTCGAAAACCTATCAACCACCTTATCAAACGATTCACCAAACACCCATACATCCCAAAACACATCATTTGCCTTATCACACTATATTTCAAACCACATAAGCAATCCAATCTCAACCTAACATCACATCAAATGATCCTATTCATGCTTTGATGAATCAGTTGGCTAGTTTAGAAACCCTTACCATAACACCCAAGAACATCTTATCTTATGAACACATTTGTAATGAACCCATTCATTTGTCAGTTCCAATCAAACCCCACCCTCCTCATTAGAAACTTCCTACATTTAATAAGTTCAACAAAAATTAAGATCCCTAACAACATATCCCCGCATTTAAACACACATGTTGTCTTATTGTGCATGATCACGATCTACTTCTTCACACTTTCCCCATGTGTCTGTCCAGTCCCAGGTTGGACTGGTACAACATTATCCCATGGCATTCCTTATTCTCTTTCACTCAACTTTCATAGTTGTTCTTAGAACACTTTTCTATTAATATCACACACAAAACCACTATCGCTAATCTATATACCATTTGACAATTTGAAGATGCTCCCATCACCAACTTTATCACATGATGGCGTGGTGTTATAAACCAACTGTCCTTCAATATCCCACAAACTAAAGTCGTCAAATTATATTCACGTTCATGTGCAAAACATATATCATCTACTTTGCAGATCTAATCATTCCAAACCTTTAATGAAGCTTTGACAATGGATCACAAACTTGAAACCCATGCCATTGAGCAGGGTCATCTCAAACTCAGATCAGCCAAAACTAAAGTTGAATCTACTAAACCATTCACACATAACAATAAATTTAATGGTATAACCAACACTGTGGTCATTAAACCCTTATCCCCATCTACATCAAGTACATGGTCTGAACAACGATCCCCTCAATCAACAACCAACTACACTTCATTAGGTGAATCGTATAGCTCTATGTTTGACAAATTGATTACTATAAAATCCATCCAACTTCCTCCCATATGACCCCTGGACAACTTGCAAGCCAAGCCTATTTAGTATCACGAAGCCCACTATTGTAAATATCATCGAGTTAAAGGTCATGACATTGAGAGATGTTGTTCCTTCAAAGATAATGTCCAACAACTCATATTTCAAGGGGATATCCAAATCAATAGCTCCACAACACAAACTAATCAACCACTAAGAAATCATGTCACCCCTTTTATATATCAACTATCAAATGCTTATATGATTGACACTATTAGTAATTATCTTATCTTATCGCTAACTCCACATATTCCCACAATGGACATTATTCCCACCTCTTATTTAGAACCTGCACCTTCTCCTATCATTTTCACATCTACATCAAATTAAACTATACCATCCACTTCCACCACTTCAAACATACCCTAATATAACACATTCAATTAATCTTTAGCACCTATTTTGGCCCCACTCATATCCCTACATCTCTCACACCTACTCCTTCAACCACATTTGCCTCAAATACATTGTTACTACACCTAAATTACTCAAAACCATCCCCAAAAAAATTAGTTCTACTACAAGCACCCTTACAACCCTACCTATGACATCAACCCCCTTAGAAATCATATCATTCTTACCCATAGAAACATTTATGAAAATACCAGTCCCTTCTAATTCTACATCCAAAAATTCCCATGCTTTTTAGAAGTTGAAAATTGAAAATTTTCAAGTTAAACGCCTTCCCCATTGTCCTGGTAGTATGAAAAATCAAGAAATTAGGAAATTCTGTGTTTTTTGGGTCATTTTGTGTGATTTTTGGGCATGTCGGAACTTTTTGTCCCAAGTGTCCCAAGTTCATTCGGGCTCTCTGTTCCCCGATCGGCCGCTTTACCCGAAGTGCGTTCTTTTTGGGCCCGTCAAAACTTTTTGTCCCAAGTGTCCCAAGTTCACCCAGGCCCATTGTCCACCTTCCGTCCGTTTCGGCCGAATTACATACTCTGCGTACTTTCATCTCGCATGTCCCAAAAACATTTGTGCGTCTTTTCCCCGCATCACCCGAATCGGCCGAACTACGTACTTTGCACTTTCGCGTCCCTCGTATCCCAAATGAACCAAGTTCCATTCATGCTAATTTTTCCCGCTCTACCCAAATATCTTGCTTTTCAATTTGGTAGATGTGTATTTAATGTGCATTTATTGTCTTTCTCTCTCCTAAACGGCTATATAATGAGCTACCTCCTATGCATTTTTGCACACTGATTTCATGCTATCTATTGCTCATACCCTTACGACCAAAATTTCTACGCGCGCATCCATTCCCCCCTATAATTCCATCCCAAGTCCAGCCTGCAACCTTGCTCTCCAAGTTACTATCAACATGAAGATTAAATTTTAGTGGCAGGAACAAATTTCACCACTTGAGTCTGCCGTTCCTGATATCGGGGACAGTGAGGTTCGTAACCTCGACATTGGAGATTTTTGGGCAAGAATGATAGACGTGAACCCTTCACCTATGGCACAGATGATTCATGACAGTGGTTTGGCTTTCGCCGGTGGTTTCCCTATCTCAATGCAATGCGTAGATACAGTGCTCCCCTGCGGTGCTCATTTCAACCCTGACTCGAGTGAGTTGAAAAACATGCATGGGGGGCTCATCATTAAACTTGATGCTACCACCATTGGCACTGCACTAAGGATTCCAGAAACGGACAATGCTATAGTTATTTCTCAGAATCAGGCACAGGCCCTTTTCGATCAAGACAGTGAGAAATATAAGGCGTGGGTGGCGAATTCGTGGCTGAAAAACCCTAAGAAGGGGGCGTCTCGTATGTCCAAGGTTCTCTTCTGTGCCGATTTCAATGAGGAATTTTTGGATTTTATAATCCTACTAGCTCGGGTCATGGGTTTACCCTCTATAAATGAGTTCCATTTCTAGATGTGCCCGCTTATCAATATGGTGTGCGAAGGAACTTAGAATATCAATTGGGCAGAGATCATTAGTATGAACCTAGCAGAGTAGTTGTCCAATGTACAACAGACCAAGAAATTCTATATGACTTCATACTTAATGTATACCCTAGCAGCATCGAGGCAATGGTTTGGGTTCTCATACATTGATGCTCATAAGGATGACCCTATGTATGCCTACTGCCCTCAATTCACCTTGGAAACTAGCAATTGCAATATCAGGAGGGTGAGTGATGCTTTCACCATGTACATTGTCAGGCTCCTAGAGAGTGACATGGTTTGGAGATTTTCTGATGAAGCTATGAATCTGATATGGCATTACAGTGCCTACTTCATCCAATTTAGGAAATTTTCCTATATAAGGCTTGCAGGCTATGAGAGCACTCCTCTCAAGCTCCCTATGTTCTGCAATGACAAAATGGCCTTAATAGAAGTATGTAGGCAGCTGGATAAGTTACACAGAACCTACAGGGATAAGAAAATCACTGGCTTACACTTCCCCATCATCTTGGGAAACTACACCTGCAAGACAACAATAGATCCTCAAAACATAGAAAGAGCCCTAGCTCTGATCATTGTCCATTTCCTCAAGCCAAGAACTTGTTTTGACTTGATGAAGTTTATTGAGAAGAACATCAAGATCACTTATCATCAAAGGGTAGACACAGAGGACTATTGGGCTGACTGTGCTGATGATTTTGAAGCAAGGAGAAGACATTATGGCAGGTTTTCCCTTCAATTAATCCAAGAGCTTAAACTGTACCAAGTTCCTGAAGGGCTCTAGGATGATAATTCTGACATGTACTTATATGAGTATGACAATGTGGTCAAACACACTCCCTTGGAGGATTTGGATTGGTTCAAAAAGGAGAAGGATGATTTGGCTGAAATCCTAGCTCTGGTCTTAGTTAGGACCAAGATCTGGTTTGATAAGAAAGTCTGTGAATTTAGAAGGTATTCAGGGGAATCCTCCTCCAAGGATGCTTCAACACCAAGGAAGGAAGAATTGACACCCAAATCAGAAGTACCTGTGTAAACCCCTCCTTCCTCGTTAACTAAAGGACCTGCAGTCTCCACTCCTTCCTCGTCCACCCAGGTATATCAAATGAAAGTCAGAGAAGTCAAGAAGGATCCTGTGGAGGAAGATCCCCTAAGGAAGCATACTGAGTTGTCCTCAGGCCCAGAGAACATCATTGTTCTTAGTGAAAGTGAAGAGAGTGAAGTGCCTGTATCTACAAGTGCTCCAAAAGCCCCCATGGATAAAGAAAAAGAGGTCCAAAGCACTGAGCTTCCAGGTGCCAGTGACCCCTCTGTATCAAAAGCCACAAGCACCCCTCTTATATCTCAATTAGAGGCAACAATAGTGCAAACCTTGGGTGCCATGAGTTCTTTGTCTCTTGGCCCTCTTTCCCCACCTTCTTCTTCCTCCTCCTCTTTTTCATGGGTGCAGCCTCTTGTTGACAGTAGGAAGAGAAAGTCTTCCTCCCGGATCTCAGGACCAAATTTTGATGCTGTGGCGGCCTTGTTAGGCACTACTCCTCCTACTGATGCCAAAACAACCAAAACCACCTCCAGGATAGTGTCTGATGCTCAGGGCCAACAATTCCTGGAAATAGCCAAGCCTAAGGTAGACAAACCTGAGCAAGATTTGCAAGTATCCGACCTTGAACTCTCAAGAATATCCATGGGAGAGTCTACCCCTGAAGGTGAGATCCACAATCTTTAGGAAATAGTCACTAGAGTCATTAGGAGGGTAGAGAAAGGGAAACAAACCATAGAACAGTTAGAGGAGCAGGCCCATATTCTCACAGGTTTTATTAAGTCACTTCTAACTAAAGATAAAGTTCTAGACCCTACCCCATTGACTACTCTTCCACCACCTGTAATTCTGAGCCAAGATGAAGTGCAGAGTATCAAGGATATGCACAAATATTTCATCTATGGAAGAGCTATGGAGGCCATGGTGGATGATATGCTTGTTACAGGATTGAATTTCATTGATGAATCCTTCAAACTCCACAGGAAGGTGAGAAATTTGCAACAAAATCTCTCTCCCACTATTGGGAGCATAGATAAAGAACTAAAACTTTGGAGCAGTTGTATAGTAGACCTTCGCCTCATGGGACAAACAGATGAAAATATTTTGATGGCAAGTAAGGTCTTCGAAGATGCAAAGGATAATTTGTCAAAGTCCTAGGTCTATAGCATGGAATGGAAAATCAAGGTGTTGGAAGAGGCTTTGGGAGAGTTAAGAAATAGCTGGTAGAAGGGTGAGGCCTTCAAAACACTAGTTATATCTGCCTTCAAGGATATACATTGCCATCTTCATGATGAGACTTCTGGTGTGTCTCTCTCTTTACAAGAAATCAAAGCTCAATTAAGAGCTTTTGTCAAAGGTGATCTATTCAAGGAAAGTTCCATTTCCAAGGAAAAGATGAAGGAGATCTGCTCTCTTCAATCTGCTATAGAGGAAGCAAATAAAGATTATCATACTCATGTCAAATTCGACAAAGAGATGGAGAAATGTCTCGGATTTTGGACTCAGTCCACCGCCAACATTTCAGTTCCACGTGGCAGAGACATAGCAGAAGCATTGAAAAGATTTAGACAACAGATCCTTAAATCAGTGGGTCCCTCCCAATCTTGAATGCTTGTCTTCTTCTCCTGATTCTTCTCTCTTCTTCTGTTCTTCATCATGAATTTATTGTAATTAGTTGGGGTATTGCGATTAGCATCCCTTTAACTAAACATTAGTTAAAAGAAGTAGTTACCAAGAGTAACTAATTTGTAAACTATATAATGGTCTCTCCTCGCCATTTTGAAGGAGAGGAACTTGGCTTATTTTTGAAAGTGTAAATAAATCATAAAGAAATCAATACAAAAGGTTTTTTTCATTCTTTGTCTATCTGGTTTCCTTTATTCTCAAGCTATTCATTTAATCTTGTTAGATCATTTATCTGAATTATGATGAGAAGCTTTGTATTCTTGCAGATGTTATTTATATAACTTTGTGTCTTTTCATATTTAATCTTATTAATGTGATACAAATGATCTTATTCCAATTCACTGTACCCTTGCATGCATAAGGAATTACTCTTTCATCTATAATTCTGAATGGTGCCTTTCTGCTCGTTCTCACATTTTCATTCCTCAGTCCTTTTGTGATTGATGACCTTTTAGGAAACTCTTTCATAATATCCAAGTTCCATAGTAAAACGATGCTTTGTATATCTGTAAATAGGTTCATTTCTTAATAAGGGAACCTCTCCCATTAAAGAGGAGGGACTTCTTTTCCCCTGACTATTGCTCTTCTTGAAGTTCCTTTTTGACGACCAACAGTTTTTTGGTGACTCCACTAGGAAAACATATTCCAGTTCTATAATCATTTATCGATCATCTTTTGATCTGGCGAATCCACATTTTACTCGAGGGAGAAGGGCCCTTGGTATTGAAGATTCTTAGTTTCAGCTTTTGGAACAACAGGGTTTTCCTTTCCCTTCAGCAAGAATGAATATAAGAGCTCGTTCAACAAGCACTCCTGTCAAAAATAGAATCCCTACGGGTGGTATTCCTTCAGAAAAAATCAGTCCTAATCTTCGAGCCCTGATTCTTACTGGTGTTTTAGTTCCTCTTCAATCCATTTTTCTAAGAATGGCGGTACCATTGCCTTGGGGCCATCGTGTTGGGCCTCTTACCCTTCCTCAGCCTTTGCATGAGTTACCTAGAGGTAACCAAAAGAACTTTCCTAAATTCAAGGGTGATGGTAAGGTACATCCTAATGAACATATCACAACCTTCATAGTTACATGCGGAGTTCTGGGAGTTGAACATGAAGATGTCTCTGTAAGGATTTTTGTTGAGAATTTACAAGATAATGTTGTTGATTGGTTCTATCATCTTCTGACAGGAGCTATCACTAGCTGGAACACAATGAGAACTAGGTTTGAAAACCATTTCAAACCGCCGGAAGATGTGCATGCTTTGTTAGCCCAAATTTCTCAAATAAAGAAGGAATCACAAGATCCCATGAGATAATTTGTGGCTCGATTCAACAGGTTAATTAAAAAAATTCCACCAAATACTCAACATGTAGATCAAATCCAAGAATGCTTCTTCCTAAACACCCAATTGCCTGAAGTTAGTTATGCACTGAGAAGGGCTAATCTTGCAACATTGGCTAAGGATCAAACTCTTGCTGTCAGTGTTGAAGATGATTTAATCATGTCAGGAAAGTTGAGGAGAGACCCTTCTAAATCTAAGTCTTCTTCTTCCTCCTCTTCCACTCCTGGACCTAATACTAATCCATTTGTACAAAAACTTGCAAATGATCTCATCGCCATAAAGAAACAATTGGCTCAGCATACTCCCTATGTAGACATTCCAAGGAGGAATTTTTAGCCAAGAAATCATTTTCCTGCTTCTCAAACAAGGCTAGCGCTTGAAGAACCTCCTATTAAAGTTCCTGTCAATGCAACCTGTGAAGTTGAAGAACTAGAGGATGAGGAGGTTAATGAAGATTGTGAGGAATTTTTTGAAGAGGTTGATGATGAAATAGATGAACTTGAGGGATCTCGAGTTAATTTCTTCACCACTGAAGGCGTTGATGAAGGAGATGATTATGATGAAGTAGTAGCAGACATGAATAGTGAATCATACGCTGTCATGACTCGAGAGCAGACAAATCAGAGGGAGAAAGTGATGCCGCCCACCAAAAAATCTAAGGAGAAACCGAAAACTATCCCTGTAATTGCAAAAAGAGGATCTCCTATCCCCATTTCATCCACACCAAAGGTGATTCCTATAAATTCTACTACTAAAGTTACTTCTTTTTCTCCTAAAATTGATAAGCCTAGGATCCCAAGTGATGATAACGTGTCCACCCTGGGTCTTTCGATATTATTGATCACCTAAAAAAGACTAAGGTTCAAATCTCAGAGGATGAATATTATCAAACCCATCCCAAGGCTTTTGCTAAAATGATTCACTTTGTCAATTCTCATTCTAAAACTACCTCTAAAGGCCTTTTACCCACTCTTTCTTCTGCACCACAACCTAATCTGGTAGCCGCTGTCACCTCACCCAATGACAAAATTAAACCATTCTATGTGAAACTCCTTATAGTTGGCCATAGGCTCAGTAATTACGTCATAGAATCAGGGGCATCAGACAATGTAATGCCTGCCAAAGTAGCTCATGCCTTAGGCCTAACTCTCACATGTACTTACGAATCTTGTTATTCCATGGACAGTAAGGAAGTGCCCCTGGTCGGAAGGATTAAGGATGCACAAATGGATTTTGCTACTTTTCCTGAGAAGAAAGTTTTGGCTACTATCCTAGTAGCAGACATTCCTCCTTCATATGGGATCCTGCTAAGAAGAAATTTCTGTAAGGATGTGGGTGGAGAAATTTAAATGGATTGGTCACATGCCCTCATACTTGTTAATGGGTAAATGAAGAAGTTGTTGCCTGAGAAGCAGTCTGAGTATATTGTACAAAAAATAGACGATCCCAAAGCACAAATACTCTATGAGGATATGGGGCATGACAACTACATGATTATGTCTCCAGGAGAAATCCAACTCCCCAAAGTGTCACCTAAGGATCCTAATGGTATTTGGATATTAGAGTTTGATGGAAGTTGTTCTTCAGCTGGTTCTGGAGCTGGTGTCATATTGGTGTCGCTTGAAGGAAGCATTCATCCTTTCTCATTCAAGTTGCAATTTGAAAATACCAATAATACAGTAGAGTATGAAGCTCTCATTCTTGGACTCTAGGTGGCAAAAGAACAAGGTGTGAAGAATCTTCTAGCTTGTGGGGATGCAGAGTTGATTGTCAGGCAAGTTAGGAACCTCTTCCAGGTAAAGAATAGAAGGTTGAAACATTACAAGAATCAGGTTTGGGACTCCATTGAATTTCTTGACGCTTTCTCCATCAAAGCAATGCCTAGGGAAGAGAACACCAAGGTTGATACACTAGTAGTCTCAGGGTCACTGCTTATACCTCATCCTGACTTTTCTCAAGATAAGTTCACCATTGAGATGATCCATAGACCTAGTGTACCTGATAATACAAGTAACTAGAAAGTTTTCAATGACGATCAACACTTGCTTTCTTTCTTAGAACTCAAGGATAATTTTGAACAGTTGTACTTTGAAGGAAGTGATAATTTTCCTTGTGAAAGTGTGCCCTTTAATGAAGGAGCCGTCAAAGAAGAAGAAGCGGATTAGGATGGATGTATCAAACTCAAGGGAAACAAGATTCCGAAAGGATTGGTGAGTTTACAAGAACTGTTTGACAAACACGACAGGTATATAAATTTTAAAGCTTCTACTAGACCTCAACAATCAGCTGAATATGAAAAAATTAATATTGGGAGTTATACTGATCCTAAACTCGTGAACATTGGAAAATGTTGCACACCAGAAGAAAAGAAGAAGGTAATTAGTCTTTTGAAGAAGTATAAAGATGTCCTTTCTTATTCCTATGAAGACTTAAAAGCCTTTCAACCAAAGGAGATGCAGCATTTTATCCCTCTCAAACTTGGAATTAAGCCTTTCAAGCATAAGCAGAGACAATATAATCCTAAGATAACTGACACCATTTTTTAGGAAATACAGAAGTTATTAAAAGCCAAAATCATTTTTCCTATTCACCATTCAACATGGATTGCCAATATTGTACCCGTTAGAAAGAAAAATGGTGAAATTCGTATCTGTGTTGACTTCAGGAATATGAGTCAAGCTTCTTTAAAGGACAACTATCCTTTACCCATGATGGATCAGGTCTTGCAAGCAGTAACGGGATCCGAAATGTTGTCTATGCTTGATGGATTCTTAGGATATAACCAGGTAGAAGTTAGTACCTCAGATCAACACAAAATGGCTTTCATTACTCCTTGGGGTACCTTTGCTTACAAAAGTATGCCTTTTGGGCTCATTAATGTCGGTGCCAATTTTCAAAGGGCTATGGACTTGGCCTTTGGAAGTTTGAAAGGGAAGTGTATCGGCGTATACCTTGATGACTTGACTGTATTTTCTAAAACAAGGGCAGATCATTTCTAGCATCTAGAAACAGCTCTGCTAAAATGTAGAGAACATGGGATCTCTTTAAATCCTAAGAAATCTATTTTTTGTGTCATGGAGGGTAAATTATTGGGGCACGTTCTCTCCAAAGATGGTATAAAAAATGATCCTGAGCGAGTTCAAGCTATTCAGCAAATTCCTCTTCCATCTAACAAGAAAGGAGTGCACTCCTTCTTTGGTAAGGTTAACTTTCTAAGGAGATTCATCCCTGATTTTTTAGAGCTAACTTTGAATACCTCTCAAATGATGAAATGAAAATAGATGTTTGGTTGGTCTCCTGAAGGGAAAGAGAATTTTGAGGGTATTAAAAAGGCTATTGCTAAAACTCCTGTTTTAGCGTGTCCAAATTTCAACAAAGATTTTATTATCTATTGTTATGCCATAGTTAACACCCTAGCTGCTATTCTGACTCAGAAATATTCTAATGATCATGAACTCCCAATTGCATTCATGAGCTAAGATACACCATAATGGAGAAACATGCTTTCGCAATGGTTAAAGTTGTCAAGCAGTTTCATTTTTACATTCTTAATTCTCACTCCACAGTATTTGTACCAGATACAACCATCAAGTCCATTCTCACACAATAGGAGTTCGGATCCAAGAGAGGGAACTGGGTGGCTAAGGTCCAAGAATATGACATTGACCTCAGACCAACTAAGCTTGTTCGTGGAAAAGGCTTGTGTGAACTCATCGCTGAGGGAGCTGGACATGGGTTACTGGAGGATGAGGTTGATCTTCCTACTATTTTGTTTCTTGGCTCAATTGATGAATGGTATGTTGATATCACACATTTTCTCACCTATGGGGAATGCCCCTCTCATTTGACTACCAAATAAAAGAGAGTTGTTAAACTAAGGTCAGCACAATATGTTTTGTGGGAAAATGCCTTGTTTAAGCGTTGATTGGATGGAAGATTTTTAAAATGTGTGGATAAGGAATAGCAGAAGAAGCTACTTTTTGCTTTTCATGATCAGGCATGTGGAGGGCACTACTCATCAACTATTACTGCTCACAATATTCTTCATGGAGGATATTACTAGCCTACCTTGTTCAGGGATGCATCAAAGTGGGTTGATAAATGTGAGGCATGTCAGACTTTTGTGGGTAGACCTAAGTTGGCCTCTTTTCCCCTTAAACCAGTTGTAATCGAAGAACCTTTTCAACAATGGGGTTTGTATTTCATTGGAACACTTAATCCCTCTTCTAGTGCTGGTCATACCCATGTATTAACCACCATAGATTATTTCACCAAATGAGTAGAAGCCATTCTACTAAAGAGTACTACTTCAGAAGTAGTATGCAGTTTTATCAAAGAAAACATCTTGGTAAGGTATGGTGTGCCAAACAAGATCGTGATAGATAATGCTTCAAATTTTTCTTCAACTAAGATGATGGATTTTTGTTATGGATATGGCATCTCCCTAGCTCACTCCTCAGATTAATATCCTTAGGGGAATGGACAAGTAGAATCAACAAATAAAAATATGGTGGCTATAATAAGGAAATTAGTCAATGAATCCCAACGAAACTGGCACAAGAAACTCTATGATGCTCTTTGGGCAGATAGGATCACACCTAAGAGAGCCATTGGGATATCTCCTTTTTAGGTATTATATGGAGTGGAGGCCAAATTACTAGTCATAGTGGAGCTTCCAGCCATACATTTAATGAAGGCCATTAAAGATACCAGTTTCAATGATTCTTTGGATAAGACGATCATTTATCTCCACAAATTGAATGAGGAAAAATTGATAGTTGCTGATAAGATATCAGCCCACCAACAGAAAGTAAAAGTCTTATTTGATAAAAAGGCCAGGCTCATGGATTTCAAAGTTGGAGGCATTGTTTTGTTGTGGGATAAAAGGAATGAACCTCGTGGCAGCCATGGCAAGTTTGATTCCCTTTGGCTCGGACCTTTCAAGATCAGGCACTTTGCTAGTAAGAATTCTTTTTACCTTGATTATATGGATGGTTCTTCTCTCCCACTTCCTTACAGTGGGCAGTACTTGAAATTGTTTAAGTTATAGGTGATTAGGAAGTCCTTTTGTACATTTTGTATAGCATTTTGTTTTTCCCTCCTTCTCTCTATTTTGGTGTGTTGCCTTCTGTATTGTTTTGGTTTGTTGACTCCATGGCCCAATGGATAAGGTACTAGTCTACTTCCCATAGTTTGTCTAAATTATTGCCTTGTCTCATTCTTTGAACTTATGCCAAGTCATCCCAGAAGGAGCCAGCTGTTGTCCATTCAAAATTCCCCTTCTTTTGAGAAGTTGAAAATTGAAAATTTTCAAGTTAAACGCCTTCCCTGTTGTCCTGGTAGTATGAAAAATCAAGAAACTGGAAAAATCTGCATTTTTTGGGTCATTTTGTGTGATTTTCAAGCATGTTAGAAATTTTTGTCCCAAGTGTCCCAAGTTCATTCGGGCTCTCTGTTCCCCGATCGGCCGCTTTACCCGAAGTGCATTATTTTCAGGCCCGTCGGAACTTTTTGTGCCAAGTGTCCCAAGTTCACCCAGGCCCATTATCCACCTTCCATCCATTTCGGCTGAATCACGTACTCCGCATACTTTCATCCCGCATGTCCCAAAAACATTTGTGCATCTTTTCCCCGCATCGCCTGAATTGGCCGAACCGTGTACTTCGTGCTTTTGCGTCCCTCATGTCCCAAATGAACCAAGTGCCATTCATGCTAATTTTTCCCGCTCTACCCGAATATATTGCTTTTCAAGTTGGTAGATGTGTATTTAATGCACATTTATTGTCTTTCTCTCTCCTAAACGACTATATAATGAGCTACCACCTATGTGTTTTTGCACATTGATTTCATGTTATCTATTGTTCGTACCCTTACAACCAAAATTTTTTCACGTGCATCCATTCCCCCTATAATTCCATCCCAAGTCTAGCCTACAACCTTGCTCTCCAAGTTACTATCAACATGAAGATTAAATTCTAGGGGCAGGAACAAATTTCACCACTCGAGTCTGTCGTTCCTGATATCGGGGACAGTGAGGTTCGCCACCTCGACTTTGGAGATTTTTGGGCAAGATTGACAGACGCAAACCCTTCACCTATGGCACAGATGATTCATGATAGTGGTTTGGCTTTCGCCGGTGGTTTCCCTATCTCAGTGCAATGTGCAGATACAATGCTCTCCTGCGGTGCTCATTTCAACACTGACTCAAGTGAGTTAACAAACATGCATGGGAAGCTCATCGCCAAACTTGATGCTACCACCATTGGCACTGCACTAAGGATTCCAGAAACAGACAATGCTATAGTTATTTCTCAGAATAAGGCACATGCCCTTTTCAATCAAGACATTGAGAAATATAAGGTGTGGGTGGTGAATTCTTGGATGAAAAACCCTAAGAAGGGGGTGTCTCGTATGTCTAATTTTCTCTTCCGTACTGATTTTTAATGAGGAATTGTCAAATTTTATAATCCTACTGGCTCGGGTCATGGGTTTACCCTCTACAAATGAGTTCCATTTCTGAATGTGCCTGCTTATCAATATGGTGTGTGAAGGAACTTAGAATATCAATTGGGCAGAGATCATTAGTATGAACCTAGCAGAGCAGTTGTCCAATGTACAACAGACCAAGAAATTCTATATGACTTCATACTTAATGTATACCCTAGCAGCATCGAGGAAATGGTTTGGGTTCTCATACATTGATGCTCATAAGGATGACCCTGTGTATGCCTACTGCCCTCAATTCACCTTGGAAACTAGCAATCATAATTTCAGGAGGGTGAATGATGCTTTCACCATGTACATTGTCAGGCTCCTAGAGAGTGACATGGCAAGAATATTTTCTGATGAAGCTATGAATATGATATCACATTACGGTGCCTACTTCATCCAATTTAGGAAATTTTCCTATATAAGGCTTGCAGGCTATGAGAGCACTCCTCTCAAACTTCCTATGTTCTGCAATGACAAAATGGCCTTAATAGAAGTATGCAGGTAGCTAGATAACTTGTACAGAACCTACAGGGATAAGAAAATCATTGGCTTACACTTCCCCATCATCTTGGGAAACTACACATGCAAGATAGCACTAGATGCTCAAAACATAGAAAGAGCCCTAGCTCTGATCACTGTCCATTTCTTCAAGCCAAGAACTTGTTTTGACTTGAAGAAGTTTATTGAGCAGAACATCAAGATCAATTATCATCATAGGGAAGACATAGAGGACTATTGGGCTGACTATGCTGATGATTTTGAAGCAAGGAGAAGACATTATGGCAGGTTTTCCCCTCAATTAATCCAAGAGCTTAACCTGTACCAAGTTCTTGAAGGGCTCCAGGATGATAATTCTGACCTATACTCATATGAGTATGACAATGTGGTTAAACACACTCCCTTGGAGGATTTGGATTGGTTCAAAAAGGAGAAGGATGATTTGGCTGAAATCCTAGCTCTGGTCTTAGTTAGGACCAAGATCTGGTTTGATAAGAAAGTCTTTGAATTTAGAAGGTATTCAAGGGAATCCTCCTCCAAGGATTCTTCAACACAAAGGAAGGAAGCATTGACACCCGGATCAGAAGTACCTGTGTAAACCCCTCCTGCCTTGTCAACTCAAGGACCTGCAGTCTCCACTCCTTCCTCGTCCACCCAGGTATATCAAAAGAAAGTCAGAGAAGTCAAGAAGGAGCCTATGGAGGAAGATCCCCTAAGGAAGCATACTGAGTTGTCCTCAGGCCTAAAGAACATCATTGTTCTAAGTGAAAGCGAAGAGAGTGAAGTTCCTGTATCTAAAAGTGCTCCAAAAGCCCCCGTGGATAAAGAAAAAGAGGTCCAAAGCACTGAGCTTCTGGGTGCCAGTGACCCCTTTGTATCAGAAGCCACAAGCACCCCGCTTATATCTCAATTAGAGGCAACAATAGTGCAAACCTTGGGTGCCATGAGTTCTCTGTCTCTTGGCCCTCTTTCCCCACCTTCTTCTTCCTCCTCCTCTTTTTCATGGGTGCAGCCTCTTGTTGACAGTAGGAAGAGAAAGTCTTCCTCCTGGATCTCAGGACCAAATTTTGATGTTGTGGCGGCCTTGTTAGGCACTACTCCTCCTACTGACGCCAAAACAGCAAAAACTACCTCCAGGATAGTGTCTGATGCTCAGGGCCAACAATTATTGGAAATAGCCAAGCCTAAGGTAGACAAACCTGAGCAAGATTTGCAAGTATCCGACCTTGAACTCTCAAGAATTCCCATGGGAGAGTCTACCCCTGAAGGTGAGATCCACAATCTTTAGGAAATAGTCACTAGAGTCATTGGGAGGGTAGAGAAAGGGAAACAAACCATAGAACAGTTAGAGGAGCAGGCCCATATTCTCACAAGTTTTATTAAGTCACTTCTAACTAAAGATAAAGTTCTAGACCCTACCCCATTGACTACTCTTCCACCACCTGTAATTCTGAGCCAAGATGAAATGCAGAGTATCAAGGATATGCACAAATATTCCATCTATGGAAGAGCTATGGAGGCCATGGTGGATGATATGCTTGTTACAGGATTGAATTTCATTGATGAAGCCTTCAAACTCCACAGGAAGGTGAGTAATTTGCAACAGAAGCTCTCCTCCACTCTTGGGAGCATAGATAAAGAACTCAAACTTTGGAGCAGTTGCATAGTAGACCTTCGCCTCATGGGACAAACAAATGAAAATATTTTTATGGAAAACAAGTTCTTCAAAGATGCAAAGGATAATTTGTCAAAGTTCTGGGTCTATAGCGTGGAATGGAAAATCAAGGTGCTGGAAGAGGATTTGTGAGAGTTAAGAAATAGCTGGTAGAAGGGTGAGGCCTTCAAAACACTATTTATATCTGCCTTCAAGGATATACATTGCCATCTTCATGATGAGACTTCTGGTGTGTCTCTCTCTTTACAAGAAATCAAAGCTCAATTCAGAGCTTTTGTCAAAGGTGATCTATTCAAGGAAAGTTCCATTTCTAAGGAAAAGATGAAGGAGATCTGCTCTCTTCAATCTGATATAGAGGAAGTAAATAAAGATTATCATACTCATGTCGAATTCGACAAAGAGATGGAGAAATGTCTTGGATTTATGACTCAGTCCACTGCTAACACATCAGTTCCACATGGCAGAGACATAACAGAAGCATTGAAAATATTTAGACAACGGATCCTTAAATCAGTGGGTCCCTCCCAATCTTGAACGCTTGTCTTCTTCTCCTGATTCTTCTCTCTTATTCTCTTCTTCATCATGAATTTATTGTAATTAGTTGGGGTATTGCGATTAGTAGCCCTTTAACTAAACATTAGTTAAAAGAAGTAGTTACCAAGAGTAACTAATTTGTAAACTATATAATGGTCTCTCCTCGCCATTTTGAAGGAGAGGAACTTGGCTTGTTTTTGAAAGTGTAAATAAATCATTAAGAAATCAATACAGAAGGATTTTTTCATTCTTTGTCTATCTGGTTTCCTTTATTCTCAAGCTATTCATTTAATATTGTTAGATCATTTGTCTGTATTATGCTGAGAAGCTTTGTTTTCTTGCATATGTTATTTATAGAACTTTGTGTCTTTTCAAATTTCATCTTATTAATGTGATACAAATGATCTTATTCCAATTCACTGTACCCTCTCATGCATAAGGAATTACTCTATCATCTATAATTCTGAATGGTGCCTTTATGCTCGTTCTCACATTTTCATTCCTCAGTCCTTTTGTGATTGATGACCTTTTAGGAAACTCTTTCATAATATCCAAGTTCCATACTAAAACCATGCTTTGTATATGTGTAAATAGGTTTTTTTTGAATAAGGGGACCTTTCCCATTAAAGAGGAGGGACTTCTTGTCCCCTGACTATTGCTCTTCTTGAAGTTCCTTTTTGTCGACCAACAGGTCCCAAGCCATCATGGTTCAATCCTAATTGTAGATGTTCTTATCATCGTACCTCAGGCCATGACATCAAACATTGTAAGGCATTTCAGTCAATCGTCCACAACCTTATTGAGAAATATGATTTCCTCATTTAGGGGAAAGTTTCTTCTACATCGACATTGAATCCAAGCCATATCCCATCCATCAGGTTTCCCAAAATTCCTTCATCCACATCATCCCTTAATATCCCATCTACACATGAAATTCCTATTAGCCATTTAACCTACCTTGAAAAAAATATGTCAGACAAAATTTTTATAAATCCTTTGTACGATGAAATTCTCTAAGGCCCAAAGTCTGAAATTTTTGAACTTCAGACTTCATAGATTTTTCTCTTTCCGAGTTTGATTGCTCAGATTTGGAATTGCATTTTTCAAAAATCTCCGAAGTCCAAAATTTTAGACTTTTGGGCTTTCAGGTTTTGTAACTTTTGGGGTCATTTATGAGTTTTCACTTTCGGAGTTCCAAAGTCTAAAATTTCAGACCTTCAGGCTTTCGGGTTTCAAAATTTCAGAAGTTATCCGTATAATTTATTCTTCACCTACCTCTGTATGGATCGAGTTTTTTCCATTAATATTGGGTTTTTGTATTTTAACTCACATTTTCTCTTTACCTAATTTTTTTTACTTTGACATTCTATTTTTTTTATTATTGGTAAATAGTTTTTTGAAAGGGTCTATACCCTTGAATAAAAAAGGGGGCCTAGAAGCCAGAATAGGAATGAAAATCATTACAAAAAGGATCAAGATCTAGATGAGACATAAAAACTCAAAGCAACCAAAGAGCAGTTACCCCAAAACAACAAACTAGTTCGAACACTGTAGAAGAGCAGCAAAAAAACAAGAACAAAAAATAGTAAAAACATGAAGGAAGACAAAAATAATATCCACAATTACTTCTTGGCGGCTTTTTCGATTCTGGATTTGATAGTCTGCCAAGAGGTGAACATAGCCAGTGTCATCATATGAGTAGAGTCAGTAACATCCAGCTATTGAATGGTCTGTTTTCTTTCCTTTTCCATGCCCCAAAGAGTTGTTGGTATTCTACTGAGATTAGAGATGCTGCGGACATGCTGCTCAATAAAATCTTTAATTGCTCTAAAAATAGCCATATTATGGTCATGGCAAGTCTTGACTTTCCCTAGACGGTTTTCCAAGGATTTTAATTTTTTGTAGATGTCTTCAACCTGTTTATTATCAATATCAACCTCCTTCTCCTTCTTCCTCTTACCTTTTTGCTTTGCCAAGTTTTTAACCTCTTCTTTCAATAGAAACATGTCAGCTTCTAAGGCTTCCAGCCTTTTTGTGGAGATCTCAATGTGTGCCTCCCGTGAACCAGTACTACTAATATGTAGGAGGTTATGAGAAATTTCCAAGTCCCGAGGAAGTTTTCCCCGAAACAGGGGTATCAAGGTTCAGTCTTTTAGAAGACCTAGTTATAGGTCTGGTCGAAGTGGAAGTGAAGGGGGTGGGAGCAAAGGTGGGGGGGATGACAGAGGGAGCTGAGAAGGAAGGCAGAGGGGTGACAATAGTGGTGATTGGGACAAAAGGAGAAGAAATGGGGGTAGCGGCAGTGGTGCTGGGAAGAGGAGGAATAGAGATGGGGGAGGTTGGAATGCCAGGAGAGCTAAGAAGACAAAGCTTATGTAACAAGAAGATGAGACCCTGATGTAGAGGGAATGCACGTGCATGCTTTTGGAACTCCAAAATGGAGCGCTCATGAGAATTAAGCAAATAATGAGGGAAGCATACCGTGAAAATTCTGCGGAAGTGATTGAGGAACACAAGATGCTTTGAGGGAACAAGGATGGATCTCCCCTCTAAAGAGATGTAACACACCATCATACGGATGACCTCGTCAAAAGGTGGAGGGATAGAGCTGACCTGCAGACCTACCATGACGAAGACTAGTTCCTCATTAACCTTAACAAATTTCCTCTCCTTAGCACCCCTATCAATCCTTTTATTGAAAAATCAGTACCCATCCATGCCTACGCCTGTTGCTTTCGCTATTAACTCTTCATTGATCAAAATTTTCTGTCCACCATATTCCATTGTGTGATCCTTCCAATCCTTCACAAAATGCACAGAAATACTTTGGTTGTGACCCTAAATCTTCTAAATAAAATTAGTGATGCCTCCCTGGTTGAGAAGATTCCAAAGCTCTTCATTATTTTTTCACTCTGGGTCCAAACTGGGTTTTATCTGGCAAGGGGCACCTCCCATTATCACCGTGCATAAGTGTTTGCAAATATAATTTTCAAAATACCTATGAGGAGTTCTATAGCAGACACAGTTACCAGTCCACCTTTCTCTATTTTTTTCCACGCGATGTGAATGATGACTAGTGTAGCCGTTGATGTTCCCACGAATGCCTGTGTGACTTCTGCTATATACCTGGGAAAACCCGCATGTGTGAACTTCAGTCCCCTTAGAAACCCACTCCAGATCATCATCATCCTTATTATTGACTTGATATTCCGTAAAGCCCTATTTAAAAGCTGTTGTAGGCACAATATTTCCCTCATGTGTGGTTTTAATCTTCATATATATCCACTTTAAGTCCTCATTATACTTTCTATAACCTTGATTGCCCATCAAGATCTGCTTGAGTGTTGTTTTAATATCAGCATGTGCGGGAGTCTTATTCTTGAAGTCCCACTCCAAATGCTCATTTCTCTTACCCCGAATTTGAATGCTCATAAGTATCTTCTTGTATGATGTTTTGAAGTTGTTCAGGAATGTGATCTCTATTATCCCAAATAATGTGATTAACATTTATGGCATAATTAGCCAATGCATCTACCGCCTTGTTACCCTCCTGGTAAGTATGCTTGATCCAAATATTATTGAAGGTTTGGCAAATATTTATGGATTCGAAGATGAAGTCCTTGATGTTCCAACTTGGAGGTGAACACTGATTAAGAAGATTAATGATATTAAGTGAATCTCCTTTTAGAATGAGATTTTGGATATTATGAGTATGAGAAATTCTATGTCCCCATAAAGCGGATAATGTTTGAGAAAAATGATTAGTTTAAATTCTCACTTTTCCAGCATAAGAAACAATCAAACTACCTTTATGATCCCGGATCACTCCTCCCCCTGCTGCAATTCCAAGGTTACCCTTAGAGGCCCCATCAAAGTTCAATTTATACCGGTTAAGATCAAGAGGATGCCAATGTATCAAAGATCTATCAATACTATTACTAGAATTATTTCGGATATTGTCAGCTCCAATCTGCCATTGGGACAAGATATGCTCTTCATTTTATAGATAACTCTTGTTCTTGGGGGGTTTAAATCTAGCAATATTTTCTTTAATAGCATTAGAAATTTTTCCAATACTGAGCTTAAAATTTTGTTTATTATTTCTAAAGATAATATCATTTCTATCTTTCCATATCCTCCAAATAACACGAGGTATTACCAAATTCTAGAGCCTTCTTACAACACAATGTTTATAGGGTGGGCTTAATTGGGTCTAGAGCTGACCGGAATCCTTCAGAACCACCCAGAAAGCTTTAAAATTAGAGAGGGGAAAACTTCATATTTTGGTAGCATAATCACAATGGATAAATAAATGACTGATATCCTCAGAGTCTTTTTTACATAGATGACATCTATTAGGCATTATGAAACCTTTTCTTATCAAGTTGTCAGTGGTAAGAATTCTACCTCTGAGAGCCAGCCAAAAGAAAAAGTTAATTTTAGGTGTTAGCTCAGTCATCTAAATTCTACACCATTTAAACTCTGACATTCTGTTTCTTGTACTTTATGATATTCTTTTCAAGGTATGGTGATTAGTTTATTTTATTTTTGGTTTAAGGTATTTTATTTTGTTTCCTTCTCTTTTTTTCTCTCTTTGTTCTCCCTTTGTGTATCTTTCAAAATGACAAACCCTTTGTTCACCATGTTTTTCATTTCAAGTTTTCTTCCGGTATTCAAAGTTGTTTAAGTGATCCTCTTGAGTTTCCCATATTTTTTCTCAACATTCTCATTTTTCAGGGTTTAGGAATTAGCATTGTTTGATAAAAATCCTTGCCCTCATCTTTTTAGAGAATATTTTAGAGAAAAAATTTTTGAGAAATTTTTTGGAGATTTCTTTCAGAACTTTCGGCTTCGGCATTTATTTTTGAAAATTTTCAGTTCAGGACTTCAGAGGTTTTTCTTTCAAGTTTTTAGAGATTTTATTTTCAATATTTCTCCAACTTCAGCTTCTAAAACACAAGGTTTGATGTGTACTTCCACTTCAAAGGGAAAAGAAAATATGAAGTACTCATTTCTTTGGGTTTCTCCTCACTCCTGTCTATCTTCCGACTTAGGGAATATAGGGGACACCAACCTAGCGAAAATTGATTTTCTAGATTTTTGGGAAAGAATAAAGGATTTGAACAAGAAGTCATGGATGCAATCCATCTACAACAGTGGGATTCCCATTGCTACCAATTTTCCCACATCCATGCATTTCCTAGATTTCATTTTAGCCACAACAACTCACTTTGAAAAAGACTCCATGTTGGTTAGAGATAATGATGATAAGGTAGTAATCTGTTTGGACCTAGACTTCTTCAAATATCTAATTAAACTTCTTGATGTTAAAGATTACGCCACAATTTCACCAGAGTTAGCAATGGATCGTTAGGAAAAGGAAAAGGAAGTATTCTAAAAAATCATGATGAAAAATTACCTGGAAAAAAGCTTCATCAAATTACCCAAAGCTATGCATCGGTTTGATTTTATTCAGAAGGTCAGTGATCTTATTGTACTACTAAGCATAATTTTAGGTCTCCCTTCTGCAAAGGAATTCTAGGAATGGATGTTTTTGTACATCACCACCATCAAGACGAATAATGAGTTTATCTAATGGGGGGTGCATACTATTAGCTCCATTTGTCATCAGTTGAGCAAGGTGTAAGCTACGAAGACTTTCTACATGACATAATTTTTGGTGTATGTTAGTGCTGCTATGGGAGATTTTTCTGGTTTGAATACCAGAGGTGTTTGTAGCACTTCCCAAATATATGAATTTTATCCCCAACTCACTCTGGATGAGGGAAGCAGAAATTTCCATAGACTTAGTGACGCTTTATTTGTTGTCATCCTCTATCATTTTGATAAAGAACTATATAATTGGAGGATTTTCAATGAAGCTTTCAAAGAAGTACGGGAATGGGGAGAAATCTACCTTAAGTTTCCTACATTGAACTATACCTGAATTCTGGGTTTCACAGGTGCCCCAAGAAAATTGCAAAGGTGTCCTACAGAAAAATGGGTTCGATTGGAATTGGTTCAGTAATTATTGGATTATCATCAAATCCAAAACAAGCGTCACAAAGTGGGAATGCATTTACCTATTTCAATTAGAAGGTACTCTTGCCCAAATATTCATAGGGCTAAAAATGTTGATGCAGAAATGACCAAGGTAACTATTAACCTTTTAACCTACTCAGAAAAAGGATGTATATAAGACCTATGTTTTTTAAGGAACCCTCTCACAATGAATTTTGCTAAGAGCAAGAATCTAAAAAATTCCAAAATTTTCGGACTACAGGGTTTTTACCTTTTCAGAGTTTTGAAGCTAAGTTTCAAAGTTGCATTTGATTTTTTTCGAAACCTAAAACTCTGAAAGTCTGAATTTTTGGACTTTCGGGTTTTTGAAATTTTGGAAATTTTTGGCTCTTTTGTTTAAATCCAACTAGGACTTCCGAAGTCCAAAACTCCGAAAGTTTGAAATTTTGGATTTTCGGGTTTTTGGTTTTTAGATTTCTCCTAGTCATTTTAGGATTTTCACTTGATTTTTTCCAAAGTTTAAAACTCCAAAAGTCTGAATTTTTAGAATTTCAGGTTTTTGGGTTTCGGACTTTCAGTTGCCAAATTATCCTTTGCTTCCCCATTTTTTCTGAAATCAAAAATAGAAAATTTCAGTTCAATTTCATGTTTTCAGGTTTTAAAGCTTCGGAGGTTTTAAGTGTGATTAATTCTCACCTACCTCCATACGGATCGGATTTTTTACCATTAATGTTAGGATTTCTATATAAACACAGATTTTTAATTTTATTTTTTACCTGACACATTCACTCTGACATCTCATTCTTGTCCTTTTTGGCATCCTTTTCAAGGTATGTTTTTGGTTTTACTTTCTTTTGGTTTTTAGGTCTTTTTTATCCTTTTTATTTTTCTCCATTTGGGTTTCTCTTTTGTTTCCCCTCTATATTCTCTTGTGATATCCTCTTTTTACTATAGAGGTTTTTCCAAAGTAGGGGGATCTCTCTGAGTTCCTCATACTTCCCCTTGTTTCTCAAAAATTCACTTTGGTTTCTTAACACTTATTTTTGTAGTTACTTCAGAGATCATTTAGAGTGTATTTTGGAAAAAATTCATTTCAAATAATTCCTAAAAAAATCACAAGGTTGAAAACTATGTGGGAGAAACTTTTTGGGTTTTCAGATTTTAGAGAATCGAAGATTCCAGTTTTGGCTTTTCAGATTTCAGAGAATCAGAGATTCTAGTTTCGGGTTTTCAGATTTCAGAGAATCAAAGATTCCAATTTGGGGTTTTCAGATTTCAGAGGTTTCTTTCAGTGTTATCTTTTGGAATTTTTTGGTTTGAGTTTTCAAAGTCTTCCTGCTTTTGGATTTTCAGATCTTTGTAGCATTCAAACTCCCAAATCATAGGTTTGATGTCTACCTCTACTTAAAAAGGGAAAGAGAAGATGAAGTACAAATTTCTTGGAGTTTCTCCTCAATCCCGCTTAACCTCTGATTTTGGAAATATCGGGGACACCGATCTTGGGCAGATTGATCTTCCCAAGTTCTTGGAAAGATTAAAGGCCCCAAATAAAAAGCCCTGGATATAGGCCATATTCAACAGTGGTCTTACTCTTGACGCTGGTTTTCCTACATCCCTGTAATGCCTAGAACTTGTCCTAACTGTAGTAGCTCACTATGACAAAGACTTTATGTTGATAAGAGATAGCGATGATTAGGTGGTAATCCATCTGAACCCAGATTTATTTGAGGACTTGTTCAAACTTCTAGATGTACAAGATTACATCACTATCTCACCTAAGATAGTAGTCAAGCACTGGGATAAAAAGTAGGAATTATTCTTGAAGGTTATGATGAAGTCTTACCTAACTAAGAATTTTTCAAAATTTCCCAAGACTATACAGTGATCAGATTTTATGGTAAACGACCTCATTATACTCTTGGGTAGAGTTTCAGGTCTTCTATCTACTAAGGAATTTGAAGAATGGATGTTCTTGCACATAGCAATGATCTAGAAGAAAGATGAGTTTATCCGATGGGGTGAACATATCATAAGTAATATGTACTACCATTTGGGAAAAGTGGCAGAGACTAAATCCTTCTACATGACATCTTTCCTAGTATATGCAATTTTTTCTATGGGGGATTTTGCAGCGTTAAACACTAGGGGTGTTTGCAACACATCCCAAATTTATTAATTTTATCCCCATCTTACTCTGGACGAGGGGAGAAAACACTTCCAAAGGATTAGTGATGCTTTCTTCGCTATTGTCCTCTATTATTTTTTCAAGGAGCTATATAATCGGTGGATTTCTAAAGAGGATTTCCAAGAGGTGCACGAACAGGGAGCAATTTACCTTAAATTTCCAACATTCACCTACCTTAAGATTCCAGGTTTCATACGCACCCCTAATAAGTTGCCAAGGTGCCCTACTGACAAGTGGATAATTTTTGAATTGGTTTGATTGTTGTTGGATTACAATAGAATCCAAAACAAACGTCACAAGGTAGGGATGCATTTCCATGTTATAATAGGCAGGTATTCTTGCCTAACTATCCATAAGGTGAGAAATGTGGATGTTGAAATGGTTGAAGTGACCCTGCAGACCTTCCATCCATAAACTAACTTTGACTATAGGGGTAAGTTTGGGGAGACAGGGAAATTCAGTGCTCATATGCCCCAATTATAAGATATATGGATCCATTTCTGAGACAAATTCATCATACACCAAAGGGATTACGAAAGATTAACCCTTGATGAAGTGCAACAGTTTGGGTTGGCTGATGTACTAGAGGAATTACAAGATAATGATGAGGTTTTAGATGCATCATACAAGGATGATGATGTCGCTAATAGACCACTACCATTGGTTGACTTGTATATAGAAGAATGTAGTAATACTAAGGAAAGAGAATGCCCCATTCTAAAAAGATCTTTCAGCTGGTTTGCCACCTTGGGAATCTCACCCAAAGGGGAAAATCAACCTTCAAAGGTAGAGCCCACATTAACAGTACACCAACCAACACCTACAAAAGGCAAGAGATCAACCCAAAGGGCTCCCATGGTTCCAAAGAAGATCTCATTTGTGGTTGGTAGCTCATCTCTTTCTAGGTCTACTGCTTCCACAGTTATAACATCTACAGTATCTGAGATAGTGGAAGTAAGTGATCCCCCAAGTACCATTCAGGATCTATCCCATCTTCCCCTTCCTCCATTATCACTTCCAATATCAATTCCCTCCACTTCTACCATTTCCTCTTTTCCATATCCTTCTACGGCCCAAGTATTTTCGTCACTTCCAGTTTTATTAGCTGGGGAAAATATTGGGTCACCCATTTCTTCCTCACTTCCTTTGACACTACCATTTTCTTTAATCTCAACTCCCAGCATCACCTTGTCAATTACCATGGCTCTCCTCACTCCCACACCTTTCATCAATGCCACCTCTTCTCAGATGTCAGATGGTATGTCTAGCGATATTGCCTTGACTGGTACTTTAACTATTAGATCTACTGTTCTGCCTTCCTCGGCTATAGCTATACCAGAGTGGCTATTTAGAGAGACTCATAAATAACATAAAAAGGTTCCTCTAGGATATGTGATAGATCTCATCATATTGGAGTTTGTGCCCAAAAGACAAGCCAAGAGATTGAGAACCGTATCAAGTCTAATAGTTAATCCATCAGGAGAGTGCGTGATAGAAATATCTACCCCTATTAATGGGAAAACTAAAGAGACTATCACATCAGTAGATTACTATATCTCGAAGTTCTCATTGGGGAAGACTACACATGAAGGAGCCAAGAAGGATGTACATACTGCTCTTGGGGCCCTTTTGGAGAAGTATGAAAATATAAGGCCACCAAGGATGAGCTTAAGGCCAAGGTTGAGCAGCTCACTGCACTGCTGCATAGAGTAACTCATCCCACTCCCTCTCCCGACATCTCAAGTACTATGGCTAAGAAAATCTCATCTACCATCGATGATATCTCTTATCATTAAATTGAAAAGATGGGCCTGAAAGGGAGAGCGGTGAATGGATGGACGGGGAGGATCTTGCAGGAGGCCAACCCCTTGATCAAGGAAGCTATGGAGATTTATGTTGATTTACAGATTACAAAAACCACCATCGCTAAGATGAATGAATCCATCTCCCAAGATAATAATAACTTAAACTTAACCTTGGTGACATGGAGTGATATAAGAGAGGAAGATTCTGACTTACTTTTTCAAGAGGTAATTGATGTTGCCTCAACATTATTTGAATATGAAAAAGGTATGGAGTTTCGATGTTAGGTGCTGTAAGATATAATTAAGAAGCTAGAGGATAAATAGGTGGTAATTATGGATTCCCTCAATGATATCTTTGAAGATTTTGACAACACCCACTACAATTTTTTCAATGAGAATATCGATGCTCTTCCTGAGGACCATATCAAAGATAATTTCAAACACTTGGTGGAGCAGGATGGTGATATTGTAAAAACTTTCAACAATGACTCCATTGATTAATTGGTTCTATGCCAAAATTTTATAGACTAAAGAAATTTGTAAGGTTCGAAGGTTGCTGGAAAGGATCACAAAAGAGATTGAAACAACAGATGTGGTGAATCACTATGCATGTGGACCTTGAGATGACAAAACTCACGGTATTTTCAAGCGTTACTTCGAATATAGACACTGTATGGTCACATGGGAAGAAGGGAAACAAAAATATGTAGATGAAGGAGAGGAGGGCGAGCTAGGCCAAGCTTGAGTGGCCATGAAAGGACAGGTTGACTCTCAAAATGATCAAAGTTATAGGATTGACTTGGTCAACCCTCAACAACAAATTTGCTATTTGAATGGGAACATGTTCCCTTTCATAAATGACATTACTATTTTTAGTTAAATGTTAGTTAAGGCTCAGTTGTAATGGCTCAGCCTAGGAACTTATAAATAGTGGAGTGCTCTACATTATTATAAAGAGATATTTTTAGAGATATTTTGGAGAAAGGTTGCTCTTCAAGCTTGGAAGAGTGCTTTCAGAATTTTGTTGAAACCTTTTAATTATATTCAAAGTTGTTCCTTGCACTTGAAGATTTGTTTTAGTGTGTTGAATGATTAATCATTTTATGCCTTGTGAATGTGATTCCTTAGCATTATTTGGTTAATTTACCTTTATTTTAGATTATCTAATTCATATTGAGAGAATAATAGTGCAATTACTACCTGTCAGCTATGAGAAAATATTTTCCTTTTGTTGATCAAGAGTTACATTATTATTATCATTCAAGTGAATAATGGACATGTACTTGTGATTATTCCTTGATAAATTATCTGTTTGTTAAATCAAATTTGATCCCTCTATTGTGTATGTTTAAGGTTTAATAGAGGAAAGTGTGCTTCTAGTCTGTGATATTTTATATCCTTTCCAAGTTGCAATAGGTGAAGGTGGTTAACGATACAATCCTCATACCCACATTAACCCTTCTAGAAGTTAAATATCCCTTTTCTTGTTGCATCACCACTTCTAGAATAGATTTTATTTCCTTGTATTCTTATTCCCTAAATCCCATGAAATGTTAATGTAGGACTAGTTTTCCATCTCTCTTACATCAGAAGTAGTGTTGTGTTTATTCTAGGAATAGGAAGCTTGCCTTCTCTAGAGGTTCACCTTGAGGCCAAGTCCCACAACTTGAGAGGTGATCCCATGTGTCCTAATCACACTGAATGTTGTGATTCATTTCAGGCCATTTAGGGGGTGCAGTGATTTTGTGACAACAGTTTTTGGCATGCCCGGTGGGACCAAGTTGGTACCACTCTTCTCATTTCATTAACATAAGGTACCTAGCGACTTCATCTCTATAGATTTAAAATTCTAGTACAACAACTCATGTGAATGATTCACACAAGAGATTCTTCAAGACATGATAAATATTGTTATACAGAGCTTTCTTTGTCTCCTCCAAGAAGAAGGGGGAGAAATCTTTTAGTGTCATCAGCTACGGATTTACCTCATAGGGGACATTCAACTCCTCCTAAAAGACATTTCCCCTTACCAATGTACAACTAGTTTGTGAATGTCATGGCATCTAATACTTGTTCTCCATTCAATACTAGTAGTCCCCTACTGTTAGCACAAAGAGATGCAATACCAGTCGCCACTTTGAAAAGTTTACGATTGTACACGGGAAAATAATGTATTACCTCGGGAGCACATAATGGATGTGGTCAACATCTACGTAGTACACAGTATTATAGAAGATAACGTGGCAGTTCAACTCCTTACTACTTCATTCAAAGGTAGGGCACTTCAATGGTTTTGGATTTTAATTGCAGGATCCATTACCAATTGGAATGATTTGGGCACAAAGTTGTGTAAACAATTCAAAGATAAGAGTGATAATCTTTCTCTTGTGGAGTAGTTTCATACTATCAAGCGATCTTCCCAAGAATATATGAGTGAATTCAACCTCCACTTTGATAGGACTTGGAAATAGATCCCAACACAAGTAAGGCCATCCCTAGAAAGTGATTTTTTATACTACTTACGGGAATTGAACAAGTATATTACTGTCATGATCTAGTCTATGGGGGACTGTAATCCCTTATGCTTACAAAGTTTCCGTATGAGATGAGAACTACCTAATTCAAGTAGGTAAAATTGTTCCTAGGCCCCCCATTCCTATTTTTGCAAAGTTGACAGGACAACAACCAGTCCTTGCCCCAATCCTGGTTGCTTTGGTTCTAATAGCTACACATTCTTCCAATACCTCCAATGATTTGGCTGAGGTAATATCACTATTATAGACCTTTGGGAATGAACTCATAGAAATTAAAAGGAAGTAGTCCCAATATACTCACCCCTTTCAATCCCAATATCAAAAAAACCGTCCTCCTTTCTAGGGGAGCGGTCAGCCACAAAACCAAGCCATAACCCAAGCTACGACTGTGAAGCCTTTGAACTTCCAGAATCCCTCAGCTACCAGCTCATCTAGAGCCATAGTCCCAGTACAGAACAACCTCATTCAATACTACGAATGGTGTTATCCATGTTCTTAGCCCCATAATCAGAATCTTTACCCAAATGGAGTTTTGAGTCAAGATCTCATGGTTCAAAGCATAATAACTCCACCTGAATCATCTAGTGAACCATCCAATTCAAAAGGTCAAGATCAAGCCCCTGATGAAACCACATTATTAATTTAGCAGGCAGAGGGATTTTTTGGTTTGAATACTGATTCCTCCACCGTAGCATAAAACACCTGTTCTAAGAAAAGGGCAATAGACATAGGGTCTCCCAATACTGATCAGGCATCCACTTCTCAGGCCCTAACATAGATACCAGATGATAAAGGTATGAGGAAGAAATCACCAAAAATAACTGTTAATCAATTTATAAATTAAGATGGGATGTCCAGTATCACGACACCTAATAAGCACTATTCGAAGGAAGATCCCAATGTCTAAAAAGGTATTAGAAAAGTGGGAGCAATTCCATTTAGCATAGTGGAACAAATGAATAAAACCAATTTGAGCGTCGCAATGTGGGATGCACTTTTAGTTCCTTCTCAAAGGAACTTGTTACGAGAAGCTTTAAACAACTTCAACATTACTAACAGATCATCAGGTCAAGAAGTCGCAGTGGTGACCAGTTTGTGCCAACCTGAAATAAAAATATAGGCTAAGACCAACAAGCCTCCACCATTTTATATCTCACTAATCATTGGTGACCATTTGGTGCACAATTGAATGATCGATTATGGAGCTAGTAGTTCCATGATGCCTAAGAAGATTGCAGATGTACTACAAATTCCATATGCTCCAATTTCGAGAGGATTTGTTTAGCTATATGGTACTATAGTCTAGATTGTGGGGGTTATCAAGGGGCTTCAGCTCACCATCCATGTTTGTCCTAGTTTGAGTTTCACAGAGGATATATCCATCATTGATCTCCATCCCCTCTTTTCCATCTGCTTATCATGGGATTTCACCGTGAAAATGGGAGGATATTTATCATCAGACTGGTCACACATGATCTTGAGGACTCATTATGGGACGAAGGTAACCATAAGAGCAAGACCAATCTCTCCTACCTATGTGGAACCATACATGTCCAATCCCATTGAAGGTAACTACACCGTTTGTGACCTAGAAGAAGAGATCACACATCATGAACCTGCTACTATTGTAGAAGAGGTGCATGATACAGTGTTTGATGAGGTAAGTATAAACCATAAATACGACCCGTATGCTGATTTATTGGCTAACGAGGAATCTGGCCTGCTATTTTTGGATGAGACTGGCTTGGGAACTTATTATATACATGAAGAAGGTACAACCCTACCGCAGTTGATTAAGACAACCAGTGTCTCTGAAGGACTATGACAAATTTTCTTCTATGGTTTAAGGAGTAAGAATGGATCTGGTGCAGGAGTCATGTTAATTTCTTTAGGAGGGGATAAATATTTCTCATCTTTTAGACTGTAGTTTACCGAGTATGAGGCTCTTATACAAGGGTTGCAGTTGGCCCAACAAAGAGGAATCAAATATTTGATCACTTTTGGTGATAGCGAATTGGTGGTTCACCAAGTAACCACCCACAACGTATTAAAGAATGATCTCTTAATATCATATAAGAATCAATTTTGGGACCTAATAGAAAACTTTGAAGCTTTCAGAATTCATGCGGTTCCTAGAACTCAAAATCAAGATGTTGATAGGCTTACCACCCTCAGATCCTAGTATGATATACCTACAGATATCATGAAGGAAGGGCAACAAACAAGCAAAATGGTTGTTCATCCTGCAGTACCAGATAATGTAAGCAATTGACAAGTTTTTGATAGTGATAAGAAAATTTTCTCTTTCTACAACAAGAAGCAGAGTTCACCTCCAAAAAACAAGGTAAATTGTAGGAATCCTATGGTGACCAGGTCATTTAGTTGAAAGGAAACAAATTTCCAAAAGGCTTGGTCATGCTTGAATCTATCTTCAATTCAGATGACCAAGCTAAATGAAAAAACACAAATATGGTGGTAAAGGAAGAATATTTTAAGGAAGTCGAGGTAGCTAGTGAGAAACATTTAAAGATTGGTAAGATAGGCACTACTCAGGAAAGCAAAGCTTTCATTGAGTTGTGTCAGGAATATCATGATATTTTTTCATGGAGCTACAAAGACTTGCGTGGTTTTGACCCATGCCTAGCCCAACACACGATTGAACTGGATTCGAACTCTAAACTAGTTCATCAAAAACAAAGGCCAATCAATCCCAAGGTTGAGCCACTAATGAGGAAAGAGCTAAGCAAGCTTATTGAAGCTTGCATAATTTTTCCCATCAAGCATTCATCATGGGTAGCTAATTTAGTGCCTATGAGGAAAATAATTAGTAGATTCGGCTTTGCGTAGATTTGAGGGATTTGAATCATTCCTCGTTAAATGATCACTATCCTCTTCCATCAATGGAATAGATCCTCCAAACAGTGGTGGGTGCTCAAAGGTTTTCTCTGCTAGATGGCTATTCAGGGTATAATTAGATTTTGGTCCAAGAATCTGATCAATTCAAAACAACTTTCACCACTAAGTGGGGCACGTATGCATACAACAAAATTCCATTCGGATTATCTAATGCAGGAGCTACTTTTCAAAGAGCCATGGACATGGTATTTAAAGGAATCATCAATGATATGATCTTGGTTTACCTCGATGATATTACTGTCTATTCCAAACATTCCAAAGATCATATTACTCACCCAAGGAAAGTTTTTCGAAGGTGTAGGGAGTTTGGGATCTCACTAAACACCAAAAAATGCATTTTCTTAGTGCAGGAAGGCAAGCTATTGGGGCATATTGTTTCAACTGAAGGACTCTCAATCAACCTGGCCAGGATTTAGTTGATCTTGTCTCTATCTCTCCTAAGCCACAAAAGGGTCTCCAGAGCTTCCTGGGAACTATAAACTTTGTTCAGAGATTCATTCCCCAATTTGTAGCATTAGCCAAGCTGTTGACGGATATGCTTAAAAAAAAAATTCCTTTCTCGTGGACAAAAGAAGGGAGAGAAATCTTCGAGGCTATCAAAGATGCTATTTCCCAAGCTCCTACACTAGTAAACCCCTAGTTTGACAAGGATTTTATTCTCTATGCTTTTGTGGGTCATGAGAGTATTTCAGGTATCCTCACACAGTAGAAGGATGATCTAATGGAGCAACCTATTGCCTTCTTCAGTTAGTCTCTCAAGGAATACGAGCTAAAGTATTATTTTGTCAAAAAGTAGGTTTTTGCAGTCATTCAAGCTTTAAAAAATTTCAGGCATATGTTGTCCAACAACAAGATACACTTAATGGTTTCTCACCCTGGCGTTAAATAATTTTTGTTGAATAAGGAGATGAATGAGAAACGTGCTGGGTGGATCATGAAAGTAATGGAGTATGATGTACACATTAAATTCACTAAACTTTTCAGAGGCAAGGGGTTATGCTAGTAGTTGGTCATGGACATGGAGATAAAAAATGATAAGGATGTCGCACTCCTCAACATTGATGAAGGAAATGGTTAGATTGATTGGTTTACTGCAATGAATAATTTCCTCCTCTTAGGAGTATATCCCCAAAATATGGATAAGATTCAACGACGTACTTTCCATCTCCGGTCTATTCCATATGTTGTGGTAGATGGTATTCTTTTCCGAAAGGATTTGAATGGCATTATTTTACATGGCATCAAACTAGATCAAGTAAACAAGGTATTGGAAGAATTTCACAATGGGCTATCGGGAGGACATTTTTCGAAATGAACTACTGCTACCAAGATCATGCGGGTTGGTTACCACTGGCTAGAATTGTTTAAAGATGCCCATTTTTGGGTACAGAAATGTAAGGAATGTGCTCTTTTTATAGGGAAACAAAAGTTGGAAGCTCTCTCGTTGCATACCACTTAGGTGGATCAACCTTTTTTTCAATGGGGGTTGGATTTTATTGGTATGATTAGCCCTCAATCCAGTGAAGGACATAAATGGGTCCTTACTGCGACAGATTATTTCAACCACTAGATAGAAGTCATGGCCTTAAAGGAAAGCAATGAAAAAGTGGTTTTTGAATTCTTGGAGAGTATCATGACAAGATTTGGTGTTCCATTTATCGTCATCTCTGATAACGCAATGGAATTCCTTGGGATGAGAATAAGTGAATGGGTTGTCAGGAACAGGGTATATCTCAAGACTTTGTCTAATTACTATCCACAGGGAAATGGATTGGCCGAGTCTAGCAATAAGAACCTGATAAGAATCATCAAGTGCACAATAGAGGCCAACAAATGTACCTGGCATACCCAGCTTAAGGTTGCTCTATGGGTAGATCGAATAACATCTAAAAAGGCTATTGGGGTTTCACCATTTTTGGTCATATATGGAAGGGAAGAAAATTTTCCACTTTCCTTAGAATTTCCTTCTTTGGATTTGGCTTATCGGCTAGAAGTTATGGAGGACGAAGCCTTGATAGTGAGGTTTTCAGAACTCATGGAGTTAGAGGAGATTCAAGAAACTACTATGAATACATTGACAGAACATTAGACTCAGGTTAAGAAATCCTTTAACAAGAAAGCCTCTGATAGGGTGTTTAGGGAAGGGGATTTAGTTCTAAAATGGGATGAAGATCATGCCAAACTAGGCAAGCACGCCAAGTTCAATGCTCTCAAGAGTGGGCCCTATGTCATTACAAGCTGTAAGGAGGAAAATTCATTTTGCCTATCCAGACTCAATGGAGAGAAATTTCCCATTCATGTGAATGGTATACACCTCAAAGCTTGTTTTTGAGGAGGTTCCACCCTGTATAGTTTTTCTATTTTCCTCCAAGTGCTCTGCACATGGTTTGGTTTTCTTTTCTTTTTCTTGTGTTTTTTTTTCTATTTTGGTTTTGTTCCTTTAGACTCCTTTGCCCAATGTTTTGCTAAAGGATATTGGTCTAGAAGCTTAGCAGGCAAGCTTTCCCTGGAGATCACCAAAATGTTAACCTTTTAACCTACGTGGAAAAAGGATGTATGTCAGACCTATGTTTTTTAAGGAACCCTCTCACAATGATTTTTTCTAAGAGCAAGAGTTTGAAAAATTCCAAAATTTTCAGACTTCGGAGTTTTTTCCTTTTCAGAGTTTTGAAGCTAAGTTTCGGATTTGCATTTGATTTTTTCGAAACCAAAAACTCTAAAAGTCTAAATTTTAAGATTTTCAGGTTTTTAGAATTTTAGAACTTTTTGGCTCTTTTGTTTAAATCCAACTAGGACTTCTAAAGTCTGAAAATCTGAAAGTCTGAATTGGATTTTTGGGTTTCGGGTTTTCAGATTTCTCTGAGTCATTTTAGGATTTTCACTTGATTTTTTCCAAAATCTGAAACTTCAAAAGTATGAATTTTTAGACTTTCAGGTTTTCAGGTTTTGGAATTTTAGTTGCAAAATTATCCTTTGCTTACCCATTTTTTCTGAAGTCCAAAATCATGAATTTCAGAATTTCAGGTTTTCGGGTTTCAGAGCTTTGGATGTTTTAAGCATGATTAATTCTCACCTACCTCTGTATGGATCATATTTTTTACCATTAATGTCACGATTTCTATATAAATGCAGATTTTTACTATTATTTTTTACCTGACACATTCACTCTGACATCTCGTTCTTGTCCTTTTTGGCGTCATTTTTAAGGTACGTTTTTTGTTTTATTTTCTTTTGGTTTTTACATCTTTTTTCTCCTTTTTCTTTTCCTCCATTTGGGTTTCTCTATTGTTTCCCCTCTGTATTCTCTTGTGATATCCTTGTTTTTCTGTAGAGGTTTTTCCAAGTTTTTAAAGTATGGGGATCTCTCTGAGTTCCTCATACTTCCCCTTGTTTCTCAAAATCCACTTTGGTTTCTTAACACTTCTTTTTGCAATTACTTTAGAGATCATTTAGAGTGTCTTTTGGAAAAATTTCATTTCGGAGAATTCCTCAAAAAATAACAAGGCGAGAAACTATATGGGAGAAACTTTTCTAGTTTTTGGATTTTAGAGAATAGGATATTCTAGTTTCGGGTTTTTAGATTTCAGAGAATCAGAGATTTTAGTTTTAGGTTTTTGGATTTCAGAGAATCAGAGATTCTAGTTTCAGGTTTTTGGATTTCAGAGGTTTCTTTCAGATTTTTTCGGTTCAGGTTTTTGAAGTCTTCCTACTTTCATATTTTCAAATCTCTATAGCATTCAAACTCCTGAAACATAGGTTTGATGTTTGCCTCTACTTCAAAAGGGAAAGAGAAGATGAAGTACACATTTCTTGTAGTTTCTCCTCAATCCTTCTTAACCTCTAATTTGGGGAATATTGGGGACACCAATCTCAGGCAGATTGATCTTCATAAGTTATGGTAAAGATTAAAGGTCCCAAATAAAAGCCATGGATGTAGGCCATATTTGACAGTGTTCTTGCTCTTGCTGCTGGTTTTCTAGCTTCCGTGTAATGCCCAGAATTTGTCCTAGCTGCCGTAGCTAACTACGACAAAGACTCTATGCTAATAAGAGATAGCGACGATAAGGTGGTAATCCGTCTTGACTTGGATTTCTTCGAGGACTTGTTCAAACTTCTAGATGTGTAAGATTACGCCGCTATCTCACTTGAGATAGTAGTCAAGCACTAGGATAAAAAGTAGGAAGTATGCTCAAAGGTTATGATGAAGTCTTACCTAACTAATAATTTTTCCAAGTTACCCAAGACTATACATCGATCAAATTTTATTCAGGAGGTTGATGAAATCATTATACTCTTGAGTAAAGTTTAAGGTCTTCTATCTGCTAAGGAATTCCAAGAATGGATGTTCTTGTACATAACAATGATCAAGAAGAATGATACGTTTATCTGATGGGGTGAACATATATGCAGTAATATCTGCTACCAGTTGGGCAAAGTGGCAGAGACTAAATCCTTCTACATGACATCTTTCTTAGTGTATGCAGATGCTGCTATGGGGGATTTTACAAGGTTAAACATTAGGGATATTCACAGCACATCTCAAATATATGAATTTTATTGCCACCTTACTTTGGATGAGGGGAGAAAACACTTCCGAAAGATCAGCGATGCTTTCTTCACTATTGTCCTCTATTATTTTGACAAGGAGCTATATAATGAGTGGATTTTTGATGAGGCTTTCCAAGAGGTGCACGAATGGGGAGAAATTTACATTCAGTTTCCCATATTCACCTACCTTCAGATTATAGGCTTCATAGGCACCCCTAGCAAGTTACCAAGGTGCCCTATTGACAAGTGGATTCTTTTGGAATTGGTTTAGCAGTTGTTGGATTACGCCAGAATCCAAAACAAGTGTCACAAGGTAGGGATACATTTCCATGTTACAATAGGTAGGTATTCTTGCCTAACTACCCATAAGGTGATAAATGTGGATGTTGAAATGGATGAAGTGACCCTATAGACCTTCCATCCATAAACTAACTTTGACTATTGGGGTAAGTTTGGGGAGATAAGGAAATATAGTGCTCATATGCCCTAATTATAAGATATATGGATCCATTTCTGAAATGAATTCATCATACGCCAAAGGGATTATGAAAGATTACCCTTGATGAAGTGCAGTAGTTTGGGTTGGCTGATGTGCAAGAGGACTTACAAGATAATGATGAGGTTCTAGATGGACCATACATAGATGATGATGTCACTAATAGACCACTACCATTGGTTGACTTGTATATAGAAGAATGCAAAAATATTAAGGAAAGAGCGGGCCCCAGTCTAAAAAGAACTTTCAGCTAGTTGGCTACCTTGGGAATCTCACCCAAAGGGGAAAATTAACCTTCAAAGGCAGGGCCCACATCGGCAGTACACCAACCAACACCTACAAAAGGAAAGAGATCAACCCAAAGGGTTCCCATGGTTCCAAAGAAGATATCATTTGTGGTTGGTGGCTCATCTCTTTCTAGGTCTACTGCTTCTAGGGTTACAACATCTACAGTATCTGAGATAGTGGAAGTAAGTGATCCCTCAAGTACCACTCAAGATCTATCCCATCTTCCCATTCCTCCATTATCACTTCCAATATCAGTTCCCTCCACTTCTACCATTTCCTCTTTTCCATCTCCTTTTATGGCCCAGGTATTTTCGTCACTTCCAGTTTTATCAGCTGGGGAAAATATTGGGTCACCCATTTCTTCCTCACTTTGTTTGACACTGTCATTTTCTTCAATCTCAACTCCTAGCATCACCTTGTCAATTCCCATGGCTCTCCTCACTCCCACACCTTCCATAATTTCCACCTCTGCTTAGATATCAGATGGTATGCCTAGTGATATTGCCTTAACTGGTACTTCAGGTATCGGATCTGTTGTTCCACCTTCCTTGGCTCTAGCTATACCAGAGTGGTTGTTTAGATAGACTCCTAAATCGAAGAAAAAGGTTCCTCTGGGAGATCTGATAGATCTCAGCATATTGGAGTCTGTGCCCAAAAGACAAGGCAAGAGACCAAGAACCGTATCAAGTCTAACAGTTAATCCATCAGGAGAGCGCGTGATAGAAATAGCTACCCCTATTGTGGGGAAAACTAAAGAGACTATCACATCATCAAATTATTTGATCTTGAAGTTCTCATTAGGGAAGGCTACGTAAGAAGGAGCCAAGTAGGGTGTACATACTGCTCTTGGGGCCCTTTTGGAGAAGTATGATAAAGACAAGGCCACCAAGGACGAGCTTAAGGCCAAGGTCGAGCAACTCACTACAGTGCTATATAGAGTAACTCAGCCTACTCCTTCCACCAACATCTCAACTACCACGGCCATGAAAATATCATCTACAATTGATGATATCTCTTATCATGAAATCAAAAATTTGGGAGAGAAAGGGAGAGCAGTGAATGGATGGATGGAGAGGATCTTACAGGAGGCCAACCCCTTGATCAAGGAAGCTATGGAGATTTATGCTGATTTATAGATTACAAATACCACCATCGCTAAGATGGATGAATCCCTCTCTGAAGATAATAACAACTTGAACTTAACCTTGGTGACATGGAGTGATATAAGAGAGGAAGATTCTAACTTACTTTTGCAAGAGGAGGTAATTGATGATGCCTTAACATTATTTGAATATGAAAAAGATATGGAGTTCCAGTGTCAGGTGCTGTAAGATCTAATTAAGAAGCTGGAGGATAAACAGGTGGAAATTACAGATGCCCTCAATGATATCTCTGAAGAGTTCGACAATGCCCACTATAAGTTTTTCAATGAGAATATCAATGCTCTTCCCAAGGACTAGATGAAAGAGAATTTCAAACACTTGGTGGACCGGGATGGTAATATTGTGAAAACTTTCAACAGTGACTCCATTGATCAACTAGTTCTATGCCAGAATTTTATAGGGAGACTAAAAGAAGTCATAAGTAAGCTTCGATGGTTTCTGGCAAGGATCAGAAAAGAGATCCAAATAGCAAACGTGGTGAATCATTATGCGTGTTGACCTAGAGATGACGAAACTTTGGGTATTGTTAAGTGTTACTTCAAATACAGACACCGTGTGGCCACATGGGAAGAATGGCAACAAAAAGATGCAGATGAAGGAGAGGAGGACGAGCAAGGCCAAAGCTAAGCTACCATGAAAGGATAGGTTGAGCTCTGGAAATGGTCAAAGTTGTAGGATTGACTTGGTCAACCCTCAACAACAAATTTGTTATTTTTATGGGAGCCTATTCCCTTTCATAAGTGACATTAGTATTTTTAGTTAACTGTTAGTTAAGGCTTAGCTATAATGGCTCAACCTAGGAACTTATAAATAGTGGAGTGCTCTACATTATTATAAATAGATAATTTGAGAGATATTTTGGAGAAAGGTTGCTCTTCAAGCTTGGAGGAGTGCTTTCAGAATTTTGTTGAAACCTTTTTATTATATTCAATGTTTTTCCTTGCACTTGAAGATATGTTTTATTGTTTTAAATGATTAATCATTTCATGCTTGTGAATGTGATTCCTTAGCATTATTTGGTTAATTTACCTTTATATCTCATTATTTGTTTCATATTGAGAGAAGAATAGTGTGATTACTACCTATCAGCTGTGAGAAATTTTTTTCCTTCTTTTGATCAAGAGTTACATTATTATTATCATTCAAGTGAATAATGGACATGTGCTTGCGATTATTCCTTGATAAATTATCTGTGTGTTAAATCAAAGTTGATCCCTCTATTGTGTGTGTTTAAGGTTCAACAGAAGAATGTGTGCTTCTAGTTTGTGATATTTTATATCCTTTCCAAGTTGCAATATGTGAAGGTGGTTAACGGTGCAATCCTCATACCCATATTAAGCCTTCCAGAAGTTAAATATCCCTTTTTTTGGTGTATCACCACTTCTAGAATATATTTTTTTCCTTGTATTCTTCTTCCCTAAATCCCATGAAATGCTAGCATAGGACTAGTTTTCCATCTCTCTTACATCAGAAGTAGTGTTGTGTTTAGTCTAGGAATAGGAATCCAACCTTCTTCAAAGATTCACCTTGAGCCCAAGTCCCACATCTTGAGAGGTGATCCCATGTTTCCTAATCACACAAAATTTTGTGTTTATTTTTAGGCCATTTTGGGGGTGCAGTGATTTGGTGACAACAGTAACCCTGTGATCTTTTCATTTGCTAACCAATTTTGATTATTGGGGAAAATTCAGCGAGACGAGTCGGTCCAGTACCCATGTGCCCCAATTAGAGGATATATGGATTCAATGTCATGATGAGTATATAATCCATCAAAGATATTATGAAATATTGACCCTCGATGAGGTTTAGAAATTTGGTTTGGACGATGTGCCAAAGGACATGCAAGACAATGATGATGTTTTGGATTCGTCATACAAGGGTGATAATGTTTCCAATCAATCACTTCCATGGGTTGATTGGTATATGGAAGAATGAAATAATACAAAGGAGAGGGTGGGGCCCATTCTAAAAAGGACCTTTAGTTGGTTGGCCACCTTGGGAATCTCACCCACAGGGGAAGATCAACCTATAAATATAGTAGCTCTACTATCAATAAGCCAACCAACACTCACTAAGGGAAAAGCTCGACTCAAAAATATCCTACAATTCCAAAGAATATTTCATTTGTTGTTGGAGGTTATTCTTTTTCTAAGGTGCATATTCCTAAGGTTATGTCTCTTGCAGAACCTATAACAAAAGTAGTGGGAGTCAGTGATTCTCCTGGTGCCACACAAGATCAGCCATCTTTTCCTCCTCTTCCATTGTCACTTCCAACCTTAGTTCCTTCCACTTCAAAAATCATTTCTTCATTCTCATCCCCTTTTATGGCTTAAGTATTCTTATCACTTCCAGTTCTATCAGATGGGGAAAATATTGGGTCATCCATTTCCTTTTCACTTCCCTTAACACTTCCATTTTCTTCAATCATACCCCATAGCATTGTTCTATCAATTCCTATAGTTGTCCTTACATCCACACCATCCATCATTGCTACTTCCGTTCAAATGCAAGCTAATGTTTCTAGTGATCTTGTTTTAACCAATTTTTTAGGTATTGGATCCATTGCTCCATCTTCATTAGCTTTAGCCATATCAAAATGGCTGTTTAGGAAAACTCCCAAGAAAAAGAAGAAGGTGCCTATGGGAGATGTTATAGATCTCATCATATTAGAGTATATGTTGAAGAGAAAGGCCAAGATACCAAGAACTATGTCAAGTTTGATAGTTAACCCATATGGAGAATGGATGATAGAAGTTTCCACCCCTATTGAGGGGAAAAATAAAGAAACAATCACAGCTGTAGATTATTGGATCTCAAAATTCTCATTGGGAAAGGCTACTCACGAAGGATCCAAACAAGATGTGCACATTTCTCTTGGGGATCTTTTGGAAAAGTATGAAAAAGATAAGGCCACCAAGGATGAACTCAAAGCCAAGTTCGAGAAGATCACTACACTACTGCACAAAGTAACCCAACCCACTCCATCTGTTGAAGTCTTAACTACTATGGCTATGACATGTTTGTCTACAATCGATGATATTTCTTATCATGAGCATGATAATATAGGTTGGAAAGAGAGATCAATGAGTGGATGGATGGAGAGAATTCTGTAGGAAGCTAATCCCTTAATAAAGGAGGCTGCCAAAATATATAATGATTTATAGGATGGGAAGGATGCTATTTGTAAAATGGATGAGGCCTTTTCCAAAGGTAATAATTATTTGAATTTAAATATTTTAACATGGAGTGAGATCAGAGAAGAATAACACCACTTGCTTCTTCAGGAGGAGGTGATTGATGATGCCTCAAAATTATTTGAATACAAAAAGGCCATGGAATTTCGGTGCCAATTATTACAGGATTCAATCAAGAAATTGGAGGAGAAATGAGTGGAAATCACGGATGACCTGAATGACATCTTAGAAGAATTTGATATTGCCAATTACATATTCTTCAATGAAAAGATCGATGCTCTTCCTAAAGATCAAATTAAGGGAAATTTCAAGGATTTGGTGAAGTGTGTCGATGAGGTCACCAGAACTTTCAATACTGACTCCATTGACTGATTGGTCTTGTGCCAAAATTTCATAGGGAAACTACAAAAAGTTATGAATAAACTTCAAAGAGTGCCAGCCAGGATCACAAAAGAGATTGAGATGGTAGATGTAGTGAATCACTATGCATGTGGGCTTGGAGATCAAGAGATTTAGGGACTCATCAAGCACTTCATTGAGTATAAGTATCGAATTGATGTATAGGAAGGGGAAAACCATAAACTTACAAGAGAGGAAGGTGTAACTGAACAAAGCCAAAGCTGAGTGGCCATAGAGGGTCAGATCCAAGCTCTAGATTGGTCGAAGTTACATGGTTGACTGAGTCTAACCCTTGTAAAAAAATTGTTATTTTCATGGGAGCATGTTCCCATAATTTAATGATATGTCTATTTTTAGTACATGTTAGTTAAGGGCCCAACTATAATGGCTCATCTGAGGAACTTATAAATAATTTAATGCTTCAAGTTAATAGATATAGATTTTTTTAGGTAGGAGTCACTCTTCAAGCTTGGAAGAGTGCTTGAGAGATTTCTAAGAAACCTTTTAATTATATTCATATTTACACCTTACTATTAAAAATATGATTTATTGTGTTGAATGGTTAATCAATGTTTACTTTGTGAACTTACAATTCCTTAGTGTGAATGATTGTCTTACCTTTATTTCAAGTTATCTATTTCATGTTGTGAAGGAATAATGTGAATATTCTTTATTTCAGTTGTGAAAACCTTATTTTCCTTTTTTATTAAGTTATGTCATCATTATCCCTAGTTACAGAAATAGATGTTTGAAATATGCATGTGTGGTTTCCTCATGATAAATTAACTGTGTGTTGAATCTAATTTGATTTATCATTATGTATGCATAAGTTTAAAAAATGAACATATGCCCCTTGTTTATGGTATTTTGTACCCTTTCAAGTTGTGATAAGTGAAGGTGGTCAATGATGCAAGCATCCATCCCACATTAACCCTTCCAAATATTAGACAAACATTAATTTGGTGCATAACCACCCTTAGTATAGTTTCAGTTCAGAAAAATATTTTTCCTTAAAACTCATGAAGATGTTAGCTTAGGATTAGATGGTCATTTTATTACATTAGGAGTAGTAAAGCATTGAGTTTAAGAATATGAAGCCGACATTCTCCAGAGGTTCACCTCGAGCCCAAATCCCACAGCTTGAGAGGTGATCCCATGTGTCCTAATCATGCCGAATATTGTGATTCATTTACAGGCCATTTTGGGGGTGTAGTGATTTGGTGACAACCATTTCTCCTGAGGAAGATCCTCCATTGTTCATAAATACCACTTATCTTTCCAAACACACTTGTGGTCTCCAATCATTTATCCCATTCAAATCTAAAACAATCTCATCTAAAATCTTTCAAAATCCTTGAACTCCTTCACATTGGGGAACAACCTTCCCTCACCCTTGAGAATATCATTTGTAAAACTCCCTTGTTACTAAGGGGACTTCACTCTTTGACATTGTTTTGTTTACCTCCTTCACATTCATCTAGTCTAAACTATTTCTGCCTAAATCCTCACTCATTTTAAGTCCACCATTGTGGCCATATTTATGCCTCTTTTGGGGCATCATATTTTTTAGTGAAGTCCTATTTTGAGGCCATGTTTGTCTCTCCATTGAGGGACCTTTTTCTCTTAGTCCACCATTGTGGTCATATTTTTGTCTCTTTTAGGGCACCATCTATTTCATCAAGTCCACCATTGTGGACATATTTGTGTCTCTCTTGGGGAACCATTTATTTTCATCAAAATCCACCATTGTGCTCATATGATTTATTTCCTTCAGAATATAATTTTATTTATTGCTTTTCTATCATCTCATCTTATTGCAATTTCACTATCTTCCCTCTCCTAGTGGTAAACCAAAGACGTAGCCTCTTAATGAATTGCACTTGTGACTAGTCTACTATTAACATATCTACGAATGAGCACTTAGCTATATCCTTAGATCATTCCATCATCCTTATCCCTTTCCATTTGTCATTATAATGATCTGAATTATCTGTTCCACCTTCACTACTTTGATGTGGCCCCATAACCATTACATTCATCACCTTCTCATTATCCCATTGTAGCCATGTAGAGGGTCTAGGGTGTTTCTTATACAATCCTTATCCCCTCCTAAGTGGTCTACTTCTCTATCCCCATCTCTCCCCATGTAAAGCTGAAATTCAAGTATGTAAAAGGTTAGATCAAAGTCATAAAAAATAAATTGATCCCTCAAAGGACAATTGTTCATGAAAAAAGAAAAATAAACTAAAAGAAAATCATACGAATCAAAAATCAAAGCAAAATCAAAGGAAATAGACCAATCCCTTGAAGGAAAGCTATCATATTATTCTTGCCACCCATATAAAGTAGACCATACCCTCGAAGGATGAATACTCTGTTATTATGGCATCTGGAAGGTTTCTTGCATTGATTATCCTTCATTTTATCAACATTTTCCAAAAGCTTCCCACATTGATCAACTTTCTGATATTGTTCTTTCTCTTTCCCAAAGTTGGGGCATAGACTTAAGGAACACCACCTTTGGAGAACCTTCTTCCCCCATACAAGTTACATGTCAATCCCTTGGTTATGTCAACATTAGGATTACGATCATCTTTTATCCATTTTTCCCTCACGATCTTTTGGTATAACTAACTATCATTGGTTATGTATTAATACCTGCTATTGGCTGCAAGTGCAATGCCTTGAGTCGTAACCTTTCTTATTTATCTATAATTTAGTTTAAAGCATAGTTTCATTATATTCCCTTACTATAAATATGTTTTGTTCATCTCATCCAGATCATATTTCATAAAAAATCACATCAAATTTCACATTTTGAATTCTATATCTATGCATAATATCGATGAATGCATTTGCAAATATACCTTTCGGTTTGCAAATTCTACTCGATCGTCGTTGCAGTTTGCGAATCCTACTTGAGGATCCTTGTCAAGGCAAGTTTGTTATCCTGTAACTCCTTATCTCTCAACATGTTCAACAACATATTTTATCCATTTATCTTCACTCCCCATTTCCACTCATCACCATTTGTCTCCATATCATCCTTCTCACCTTTCTATCCCCTTTCACCACATCAGATATCTTACTTGTTTTTCCTCTTCAGTTTCCCTTTCACTCTTCCAATTTCAATTTGAAAATCTTACTTAACCATCCATACAACTAGAGAATATTAGTTAAGGTATATCTACTTCCTTGGGTCATCCTGTTGTAGAAGATTCTCCACCATTTCCTCTTTCAACAAACAACAATCACCTCCACAAACATCTTTCCGCTACTCCTTTTCTTCTTAATACTCTTACATCATCACTCCCACCATGTGGGCATCCTAATTAAGGATTTCCCTTACACTCTCCATCTACAATGCATATGTTCCTCCATCCACTCATGTAACACTCCTTTGTTTCCTTGTTATCACTTTGATATCACCTCCTTTAATCTCTTGTTCCATTTTAGTATACACTGCTCAGTATTTTCATCATCCTTCTTCTTCTTAGGCTTGGCGATCCTACTTAACTATCCCTGTTACAAGGAAATCTTATTTAAGAGTTATTCTTAAGAATGGTTTTACATCTGACCCTTCCACCTCCCATCATATCTTCCTCATCTTTTGTCTCCTACCTCTCATCATACTCATCCACTCCACTCAACCATTTCACACATGTATCCAATTTAATGTTGTCTTTCTCCTTCCATGTTGTCACTACCAGTTTGGTGATCTTACTTAACTCTTCTTTTGGCATGGCGATCTTACTTAAGAGTCCCTCTTAAGCATGATTAGTCATCCTTTACTCACCCACTACTCCACATTCTCTACATCTACATTTTCTCATCATCCCCCCATCATCACATCCTCTCACCTCCTCTTCCTTTCTCATAATCACCACTTCCTCCTTGTCTTGTTTTCATATCCATCATCTGTCGCTAGGTAATCTTACTTAACCATTTCTTCTCCATTCATTTCATGTCTTGTTTCTTCATTTTTCTCTCATTCATTCTCATCCAGTGCATCCTCTCCTCACCTTCATCTTCCTAGACATCGTTATCCCTAATTTCTTTACTCTTTCCACTCCATCTTCTAAAGTTATCCAACATATCTACCTCCATACTTACCCATCATTATCATTGATCATCCCTTAACATTATTTCATCATCATATTTTGTTTACATGATAATAATTATCGATGGAATTCTCCTAAAAATCACTCATCCCCAGTCTGCACATCCTGAATCCTTTTCATTGACCCCCTCCATTCTCTCTTCATTCCTTCCTTCCTCTGTGTCCTTTGATCATTATCGGGGGACTTCTCCTAACGTCCCTTTATTGGCATTCCCCCTCCCATTCTTCATTTACTTTCTACCTTATCTCATCTTTATTCCCATCCTTTCCTACTAATCATTATTGGTGGATTTCTCCTAACATCCATTCACTGGCATTGCCTCTCCTATCCCTTCCTTTCTTTTTCCTCGCCATCTCTCCATATTCCATTCTTCCTTGCCAATTTCTTCACTATCTTCGTCATGCACCCTCTCTCTATTTTCTCGTCATCAACTTATCCTCATCTCATGCATCTCTGCATATTTTCCAATCGATGTCATTCCTCCCCTCGAGCTTCTCTTTACACTCCTTGTGCATCTCACTCTTAATCAAATATCTCCATTCTTGGTTCCCTTCCTTCTGCATAATTTTCTCCGTTGCCTTCTCCTCCTTTATGATCCTCATCCTATTTCACTTCAGCTACATCGTCCTTATCCTCATTACTTCCTTTTTGATAACCTGACTTTTCAGCATGTCCCATCTCCTTTATCATCTCATCATCCACATGCATTTCCATGCGGTCAGTTCCATATTAATTTCCTTGGATTTCCTCACTATGATTTATTTCCTTAAATTTTATTTACTCTATCATCTCTTTTGTTTTCCATTACCTCTTTGCTTTCCTCTACTTCATCCTCCTTCACACCTTTCATTTTAAATAACTTTTTTTTGTCATAATTTCACCCTCTCCTCTGTTCTTTTTTGTCTTTGCTTGTCCTTATTCATTTCCCTCTTTCTATATAATCATTCTTTGTTATCTTATTCCTCCCCTTTCATTCCTTATTATATCCTCCTTCGTCTATGTCCCTTTATTCTGTACCCCTATTTACTTCACATTCAATCTTTCTTACTCTTCTCATAATCAACCAATCATCCTGTCCATTCCATTTTCTCTTTCTCAACATCCCTCACACCTAGAATTCATGGTCAATGTCAATGTTTCTCCATTTATGTACCACCATCAATCCATTACATCTCGTTCTCATTCTTCTCTCTGTAGCATTGACCTCTTCTCTTTTTAAGAACCTTGTCACATCTTTTATCTTCGTTAGTCCTCTTGTAGGGACATCATCATATCCATTTCTAAGAATCTCTTTCCATCTTCCTTTGAAATTTTTGTCTTGGAAGATACCATAATGGCCATCACCTATCTAATCTTGTTCTCTTCCATAAATGTCTGTTATGCTTTGTCACAAAAATATCATGATTTCCTATCCTACGTATCAGACAAGTAGGATTGCTTTTTCATCTTCTAATTTGCTAACACTTATGCACCTTTCTTATGAAACATGATTACCATCATATTTATTACCCTTTTAGGGAATTTTATCTTACTCTTATATCTTTTCTTCTCATCATGTCCACATTTATGATTATTCCCCCTAGGGAATTTTTATTTACACATCCATCCTCCATTATGTCATCTTCATATCCTATGTTGGTGCACCTTTTCATCCTTGTACTTATCGATGCATATAACTCACTTTGTGCTCTCCTCATGCCCTGTGTTGGGGTATCATTATCTTCATCTTCATCCCTTTTACAAATGCACAATTTTTCACATGATTCCTCAAAGACAAAAGGATTTCACATTCATTTACACATATTTTTATGTTTTCCTATGAACCATTAGTCATCAGGGTTTACATCCATATTGCAGTGGTCTTCACCCACTCATTGGTCTGTAGAACATAGTCATCCATCTCCGTTGACACCACAATCGTCCCCTACCAATGTGATATTGGAGTCACCACCATACCTTTTTTTCATTTTTATTACGATTTTTTTTTGCCTGGGGCATCTTGCCTTTGGTCGTGTCTCCATCGATCCTTGGACACATTTTTCATCTAACCCTTTTTGTTTTTATCTTGTGGCTTGCTATCACCAACCACTCAACAAAAATGGGCAAATGTAGACACCAATTTTTGGTATAGTGCCCCTTCGTCATCTGACATCCATTCACTTCTCACTCTCACTTTTATTTTTCTTAAATTTAATTAAATCCCATCTATTTACTCACCTTATTTAATTGATTATCAAATGGGATCCATATGGACCCATTTGATAATTAAGAATTTGACATTATCCCCCATCTCTCACAAATTATTCAATTCATGGGTATTAATATACCCATCCAAGACCCTTTTCTTAATTTCAAATGGAATCTTTTATCTCACCTACCCATTCAAATCATGTTCCCCACTCCATCTAATAAGTCAAACCACGGGCCCCACGTGATCACATCATATCTCTTAACTCAGGTTACTCTACCCAACCCTGGTTACTTATTAACCCCAATCTAACCTCACCTCCAAGATATAAATAGGGATTTTCCCCCATATTTCAAAGGACTTGGACTGACCAAACCAGAGGAAATAACTTAGAAAATCTGGGAAAATGTTGTTTTGAATTCTAAGATTCTTTTTTATCATTATATCCTCATGATGTGCTTGTGAAGATACTGTAATCCACACCATACTATGCTCATGATTGTTTAGTTCATGTAGTGTGGATATCATTACACATTGTGTTTGGATTAGATCAATAACACCATTTACAAACCAGAAATGTCAGGTTCTGTTGTTCACCACCTTGCATATTATCAATTTATCTTGTATTTTATCATTATTCTATATCACATGGGGGTTGACATCCTCCATGGGAGTTAAAATCCTCTTGGAACTGGGATTATCCAGGAAACCCCCACATATTGTTATCTAATCCCATCCATTTAAGTTTTGCAGATCTAGTTTCTTTATATCATATTGTTAGTGTAAAATCACAGCACGCCTGAATGTATATAACTTGATGGGTTGAAAATATTAGTATGATAGAATAACATGGATCATCTCTCAAAGTGTGAAAATTTGAAATTGAGAAAGCTCTCCAGATGAAGGTCCATTCCTATTCCTTTGTTCAGGTGTACACAAATAAATTGTAGAGGATCTACTCTAAAACCTACTCTATCTTGCCAAGGAGACAGGGTTGAGAAGATGTAAAAAAATAAACCTAAGCTAACAAGGTGATGCACCAAAGGAATGTTAAACACATGTTTTGCAATTTAACACAGACCATAGAAATGTAATATAAAAACCATGCAAAGATAACAATAAACACATGAGAGGGTTGAGAATCATCCACTAACATATATTATTACTCTAGAGTTTATACAGTACATTACAGTAGCCAAGAGGTAAAAATTTGTATTACAACTTGAATGAGAGGTTTGGGAAACTCCACAAATTCACTTGCAGATAAGGGAAGAAAGGAGGGTGAAAAAAAAAATGTCCAACCCTTTACAATGAGCCAAGTCCCTTCTTTTATAAATGCAGAGAAGAGAGAAGGAGAAAATAGGTGGGAAACTTGATTAGGAGCTCAGCTACCATCCATCAATGTCGCTGCAAATCCACCCACAGTCTTTCGAGTGCGTAACTCTATGTCTACTTGGCATGTTGAAGAAGGATGAATGACAGATTGAATCAAATTTGATCTAGTTATTGGGAGCATTCAGATTGCATATTAATGGTGCAAAGATGTTTTCCCATTTTTCACCCACCTAACCTCGTCAAAATTAAAGTTTTAGGCTTCCATGGCATAGACGAAGTCAAGACCTTTCCAATGGTGCCAAATTTGTTGAATTTCAGACACTAGATCAAAGGATATATTCATTTGAATATTTGAGTGGGAAGTGTACAAAAATGGTGGAAACTTGTTTAGCAGAACAGGTCTGTGGGCCCAAAACTTACTTTGCGCCTTTTGCACAAAAATACACAAAATTCCACATAGCCCCACAATTTACTTTTACCAAAAAAGCATCTTTAGGCCTGCCGGTCTGCATTTTCCATTTGGGGGAAAAGTCCTCCCCAGGCCCGTCGGCCTGCATTTTATTTAGGCCTGACACGTGGCTCCTCTTGGTGTCGGCGGAGGTGCAGATTATTTTTACACTTTACGCCTCCCCAGGCCAAAAAGTTCAAACTACCTCTGGCGACCCACCTCGACTTGAAAGATGGCCATGTGTAGAGTTGGGGTGTGTTTGGGGACTGCTTCTGGATTTTGTTTTTGAAGTTTCCCTAAAGAGACACGTGGAGGCCTCAGCGTCTTTTCTCTATTCCTTTGTGTTTTTTCTAAGTAATTTTTTTTTGGTGGGGCCATATGCCTGACCCGGGATAGGTGTAGGATCGGTGCACATTTGGGTATGCCCCCTTAGTTTTAATCTTTGGAGTTACGTTGGGCTGACACGTGGCACCTTCTACTAACCCTTCTGTACTTAGAAAATTTAAGCAGCCATCTTTGTGTCCTTTTTGACTTTTGGACATGTAGAAGCTTCGTGATTGCTTGAGACTGGTCCTTGGGCTGTCCCTCTTAAATTTACACCTTTGAGGCATGTGGAAGCTTCCGCTGACTCTCCCCCATATTGATTTTTAAACTATAGACTCTATCCCTTTTAGAACTTAGGACACATGGAAGTTCAATGCTAGTTTGGGAGACCCAATCTTAGATTTATCTTTGTAGATGTGCTAAGCTAACATGTGGTGCCTTCCACGAGTCCACAATATTTATCCAGTTTGGGTTGATGCCTTTTTCAAGCCCTAGACACATGAAAGCCTCGCGCTCATTTGAGTTTCTACGTTGGGTCATGCCTTTGAATTTTTGTTGTTGAGACACAGGGAACCTTTCCCCAACACTCTTATACTTAATCAATTTGGGTCCGCAGCCGTTTGACTTCTGTTAGACCTTGACCATGTAGAGGGTTGACACCAATTTGAGCCTCTGCCTTGGGCTCTTACTTTTGAGATTGTGTTGAGGTAACACGTGGTTCCTTCCACTCATTTGGAATTTTCAACGGCTAGCTCTGTCCCTCTTTAGGATTGGCACATGTGGAAGCTTCGCACTTGTTTCGGGAACTACCCTTGGCCTCACCCCTTGAAGGTGTGTCATTGAAACATATGGAATATTTTGCTGAACTCCTCCATACTTAGTCGATCTAGGCCTTCTTTGAATCTTTTGTGATCCTCAAAGACTTTAAATCTTTCCCGGTTTCTCTCCTAAGAGCCTCTAACCTCCTTGATGTTATTTTCATTTTTCCGACCTGACTACTCCATTGTAGAGCCCACCTGTAACCTTTTTGTTTGATTTGAAATGTGGGCGTGTACGACAGAACCGTCTCTTGTATTTCTTCCTACGCAGGGTCGTGTTTGATCAATTTTTCTGGGGAACAAAATTGAGATAACACATACATCTATCTTCTTTGCACCCATAGATCTACATCTACATTTGAGGTCGTAAGCTCTATATCATTTGAAGTTGTTGGTGGCTTCAAGTATCGGCTTTCACCCATGCGAGAACAAAGTTTCCATTACAACAAGATGACATTACAGAACATGATATTTTCTCCATCACACGTGGCATTAATGATTTATTATGCTATGAAAGCAAAGAGGTTATAGATCGTCCCCTCCAAGATCTTACGGAAAATGTTCAACCAAGCCTTATTGATCTGTGTCCATCTCTCTTTCCCATTCAACTTTGTGACAAAGCATGGCCATCCTAATTACTGGGTCAGAACTAATAGAAATGTCAAAATATCATGAACCCTTCTTGTAGTCTTAAGCTTCAACAATCTTCTTTATGGCCTCCTTATTATCCAAGTCATTGTCAAATGATTCTCCCTTGTAGATAAGACCTGTAAAATTAGAAATTAGTTGGGGATTTATTTGCATCCTTCGTCCCATGAAGTAGAATTGGTCTTCATTTATGTACGACATTAGCCACTAGTACAGTCACTTAAGTTTTTTGAAATAGGTAAACTCATAGAATTGCAATAACCTGGCCTTCTCCAGTTTCACCTTTACCTCATCATCATAAATAGGAATTTCATCTAGTTTCCTCTTATCTATAATGTAAACTAGTTCCAATGCCATATACTTCTATGTGGTTCTCGTTTCATGGTTATAGTCACTCACGACCATATTTCTAACATGAGATGCCCATTATTTTCCAAGCAATATGACATCTAGATATTACATCTCTATGTACCATTCTTCATTGAAATTGGTGGAAAGAACTTGTTTCCCCTTGCCCTTGCCCTTATATTGTGAAACATTTGCTAATTTTCTTGGTGTCATTTCTCTACCAGGTTACTAAAAATTTTTCCTATCTCTTGATCGTAGATCTGCTCAGGTCTATGGATGTACTCCTTTACAAAAATCCCTTCAATCATGTGCCCTAGATGCGGAACCCGAACCTAGAAATCCTTTTTCCACAAGATGTTGTAACACCCATGGGATATTCTTACACGGTCTTCTTTGCTCACGCCCATATACTCTTTTTCCATTTTGGTTTGCTGATCAAGATAGCTATGCAAGAAAATATTCATAACCCTTTTTCACACAACTTTTCTTCAAAGATGCCCTAGTTTGTGAGAGCTCTTCAATAACACAAATACAAATGTAAACAATAACGCACCCTGACATTCTACTTATAGCTTTTGATTTTTTTATTTTTTTGGAATAAATGCCATAGCACTTACCAAAATACTCTTGCAATAAAGGAATATTTTTACTACTACCAACCTTCTGCACTTTTACCCACATGCCCAATCCTACGTAAAAACTTCTACAACCTTCTGGCACAAAAAAACCCTTATTGACCAAAGATCTGTATGCAAATGTATTAAGTATCAAAAACACTTCTTCTGTCCTTATCCATATTTTTGACATCACCTACCTCATGTTGTTCCTCCGCTTCTCACCCTTGTACATGGTTTTTACAAAGCCTTTTTGACACCAAACTCCTCATGTTCACCTTTCATATGCACGCTCTTCCAAACTACATGCTTTTTATCCTTCAACTTGAGCCATGAAACAAAACTTCCAATACCAGCTTTGAGTACTTGTCACATCACTTCACCCCCCAAAAGAATAGATGTGTAGTCTTCTACACACATAAAATTTTTGAGAATAACAAGTGGCTACAAGCATGCACAAAACAAAGCAACGAGATAGGTAAACTCAAAGAAATGAAATGCATCAAGGGAAATTCTAGGTAACTGGAAATACTTCCTTATTTATAAATACAAGGAAGAATTATTTATCATAAGGCTTCATCCTAATCCTATTGAAATCAGTTAATAACCATGTTCCATCCAGCGCTTATAACTGACAAGTGCTTGAATCAAGTATATAGGATATAATGTATGGGCCCATCCAATGGACTTTGAATTTCCCAAGATGGTGCTAAAAATTGGACTCATACAATAGAACCATCTGCCCAACCTCAATTTTTTTGTTCTTGATATGTTTAACATGCCACGCCTTCTTCATGGCCTTTTCTATTTAATGACTCCTGTGAGTAATAGCCTGCATCTCATTTAACTGCATTAACTTATCAATCCTCTCCTCAAGTGCTTTGTCATCAACTAATCCTCCTACGCATGTTATACACAGTGATGGTAACATGAACTCAATAGGTAGAACCGCTTCTACACCAAACACCAATTGAAAAGGTGTGGCCTTGTTCAGTCTTTTAAAAGTAGTTTGGTATGACCATAACATAAAAGAAACTTTATCATCCCAATCCTTTCTTCCCACATCACAAATATTGGTTAACATGTGATTTAAGATTTTGTTAAATGCCTCAGTAGTCCCATTAGATTTTGGGTGATAAGGGGGTAGTCTTGTGGTGGGCTACCATGAATTCTGCTAACACAACGTTAACTGTTTCATTTAGGAAATGAATTCCCCTATCACTTGTTAAAATCAACAGACATCTGTATCTGTTGATTATGTTTTTCCATAAGAACCTAGTACTGGTTACCAATGTGTAATCCCTTCTAGGTGCCACCTCTACCCACCTCGTAAGATCATTTGTGCATGTAATGATATAATGTGAACCTTTCCTTCACATGGCTAGGGAAATAAGGCCTATAAATTCAATTTCCCACTTCTCAAACGGTTCTGAACTGACAATCAGTCTTAATGGAATTTAATCTCTTTTCCCTCATTTACTATGGTGTTGGCAGTGGTCATAGGCCTTGCAATAGTCGATACAATCCTTGTAAATGGTTTCCCACTAAAAACTTACTAGAAGGATCTTGTTTGCACTTGCGCTCTCTACATAGTGTCCTCCTACAATCCTGCCATGCGATTCCTCCATGAACACAATGTGTTCATGCTCTAGCATGCACCAACACAAAAAATCATCGTGACCTAGCTTGTATAAGTCTCCACTAATTAACATGTAGGGTGTGATGCATATGGCTAACTCCATCCTTTCTAAATTCTTCATTCCTTCTGGTGCCACACCCATTTTGAGAAACACAACAATATCTTCCAAGTTAGATGGCATGCGCCACAATCTAAATAGTTTCCCATTTGGCACTGTATCCTCAATGCTCTAAGCATCCTCCCCTAAGTCAATCCTTGATAAATGGTCAGGTCCTAAATTACTCTTACCCAGTTTCACAACAACCGTAAACTAAAACTTTTGAAACAACAGGACCCACCGACATATGTTCCCTTGTAAAATGGGCTTGTTTACCAAGTACTTCAATGCCATGTTTTCTGTGTAGAATATAAAGGTTGTTGCCAACAGATACTACCTGAATATGTGTAGTGTGTAGATCATTGAAAATGCTTCGTGCTCAGTATTAGTATATTTAGTTCTTCTGAGGTTAAATTTAAAATAGCAAAGCACAATGGGTGGTCAACAATTCCCTCTCCATGTTGTCATAACATTGCCCCAATCACAAATTATGAAGCATTAACATGTACATGGAATGGATTATCACAAGAAGGAAAGTATAATATGGGCACAATGATAATATTATTCTTGAATGTATCAAATTCTATCTGGTACGCCTATCCCTAGTAAAATTTACTTTTGTGTTTTAGGAACTATTCTAATGACATGATGATCTTGGCATAATCCCTAATAAATTTGTGGTAATACCCTATATGCCCAAGGAATATGTGCACTATTCTCTGTATGGTAGGTTCCCCCAATCCTACAATAACGATAACTTTGATAGGATCCACCAGCAAACCTTCCTGACATATGATATGCCTCAAAAGGGTTCCAAATGGAGTACTAAAACACATTTCTTAATGTTGAGGGATATCCTCAATTGCCAAGATCTTTTAAATATTAGCCTCAGATTGTCAATGATCCCTCACTAGTCTATATACCATCCAATCATCAAGGTAGACTTGAAGAAACTTTTTGATGAAGTCTTGAAATGCCTGCACCACAATGTGTGAAAACACAACAAGTGCATTATTCAGTCCAAAAGGCATGGCTATGTAGGAAAATATTCCTCACGCAGTGGAAAAAATTTTCTTTTCTTGGTCCTCCCTTGTAATCCTAACTTGATGATATCCTGAGAATCCATCTGTGAAGGAATAGATATCGTGCCCAGCTACTCCTTGTAGGATCTCCTTAGTGAAATTGGTTGGAAAAGGATAAATAACACATGCCGTATTCAAATCCCTATAATCAACATAAATCCTTATCCTCACATCCTTCTCAATGTTGATGACCATCAAACTTATCCATTTTTATTCCTCAACAACCTCAATGATGCTTGATGCAATCATCTTGTCAATATCCTCCTTAACTTTGACAGGAAGATTCAGATTCATGTAATAAGGCCTCTACCAAATTTGGTGTGCACCTTCCTTTAACTTGATCCTCATTTCTCCCAAATAGTGGTGAAATCATTTAAGTTCATGGTACCCATGCGGAAATAAGTCCTGAAACTCACGCAATAAATCAATGATCTTTGAAACCTCCTTTTCTATCCACTAATCTCAAATATTATCCTCCTTTGGTTCTTCATCCGAACTAATGTTAACCTTAATGGTTTGTAGGGGTTCATGATAGGTGCGTTCTTTCTCATCAGCACTATCCATAACTTTGTGCATACCTACAGTATGGTTAACATCAAAATTTTCTAGTTCTTCACCATCAATCACATAATCAAATTTTCCTTTCTCTTTCTCCATGCATGCACACTCAATCTATATCTCCTCTAATTCTTCCTCATCAAAACATGTTTCTAAGCCAGGTTAACCAAATAATTCTAGTATACTATCCTCTGTCATGGCACTATCACCCATAGTTAGGAATTTAATAACCTACAACACCTCATCCACCAATAGATTATTAGTTTGATATTTAAAAGCTTGAAGGAGGTCATCTATCAACTCATGTTAGTTTCATGTTTGATGGCACATCTCTGATTGAATGTCATGCATGTGTGCAGCCCTATAAGGTGGACTACAACTTATGCACCCATAGAGAAGGTGACAAGGATTTTGTGCCTTCCATCTAGGCATTTTCACATGCTTGGATGTGAAATGAGGAGGGTTCCTTCCAATGATAATTTAATAGGATAGTACATGCATTACTCCATAAAAACCTAAAATAGAATGCAATTCTCCCTTTGCATCATTCTAAAAGGTTATCGTGATTGGTCACCCACCAATGTGACATGGTCCCAAGTAAGGTATAGCTAAGCATCCCTCTCCTTTCGATCTCACATCTCTACTGGGTCTCCATTTCTCCTAGGGAAACATCAGGGTTAGCTCCTCCAAAATAACTTGGCCAATTATTTCTTCCTAGGTGCTTGACTGAGTGCAACTTTGTTACTCTCATCATAGAGCCTCTTAAATTTCTTCTGACTAACTCATGTGTCCCATACAACCAATTTTCACATGCCACAGTAGTTGTATCACTTATAGATTGAGTGTCTTCCCACTGAATAATGTCATATTTTGTTGGTTGCACAACTTCGGGGTCCTAGATGGTGTGCACGTAAATTATTTCTAGGTCTTCTTCTCCAAAAGGCTCAATATAGGGCTTTGACTTCCCATCTATTAAAGGAATGGTAACATGTTCCTCTTTTTTCTCAAAACTTATATACCCCTTATTGAATTGTAAGTCAACAATGTTCTTATAGTACAAGCGACACCCAAGTAACACTACAAATTTTTCTTCCTTAGCAAGTGCTTAGAATTTGAAGTCCCCGGTGAATTTTTCCCCTTCGATAGTGATAAAAACATCTTTAAGACACTAATGGGCATTTCCTTTGTCTTATTATCCATATACATCACATTTGAAGATGGATGTAATGGGGTTCTTCCCATTTAATTCTAGGAATGCAGGGTGAGAACATTAGTTTCCATGCCCATGTCAATCAAAATATTACTTAGGATCCATCCATGCACAATTACATTCAAGGTAATCTCCTTATCATAGTCAAGGCTATGGGGAGGAAGATTAGCATGGAAAAATTTCCTCTCAAAATCTGCTCCAGCACTTGGTACTTTCTCTATTAACCATTATCCTAGTAAGGGGGTGATATTTTCTTACCTCAACATATTGCATACCTCTTTGACATCATTTATATCATTTCTTGGAGCTTTAGCACTCTTCTTCTACTCTAACTACCTAGATTTCTCCTTTAGACATTGAATTTCCCATTAAAGACTCTTGATTACGTCCATGGTCTCTTAATAGATTTCCTTCTGATGGGTAGGGTCTAGATATTTCCCATACATACCCTCTTCCCTTGTAATAAGTGGTATCTGCTTTGGTATTTCCATAGTGCATAGCTTCAGCTTGTGTCATCACCAGTATAGGTTCTAACTCTTACTCACATGCCACCCTTGACATCCATTACGAGTTTGCTTTCATAACACTTACCATCCTGGCGCCCGTGTCTTTCTGTTCTTGCTGGATCATATGTTCAAATAGCTCCGGGAACTCCTCATACTTGTGATCATTTCAACACCGAGAACATTGTAGTAAGTTAGGGCATTCACACTTTTAATGTTCTGTGGACCCATAGTTATAACGGGTTCTATGAGGGAATTCACTTCTTCCACCTCTGCAATTACCATGACCTCTAAATCCTCCATGAAAAATTCTTCCATGAGATGCTCCATCCGCGCACCCTTCATAATGAAAACCATCATCCTTGGAATTTTTTGCAATGTTGGTCTGGCACACACCAATATCAATGACATCATGTATCTGGTTAATCAATCTACAATCCTTGGTTTCATGAGTAGTAGAGGTGCAAATATTGTAATAACAAGACACATTCTTACGTATTGCTCATTGTAGTAGTGGAAACCTACTTGCATCATGATCTCTATCAAAAATTTCACATTCTACCATCATGTTGTGTACCGATATTCAAGGAAAAATATCCTTCCTATGCTCCTCTACCTCACAATTTGTGCACCATAGGCCACTGCGAGTCTTATGGGCTGAGTTTTTAGGTAGCTTCACCAACTACTTTACGATTACAACAATTTGAGATTAAGGAAAAGGAACAACACTGGTATCTACGATTCCTATTTCCTTAGTGCATAGGGAAGCTTCCAAGGCCTCGCGTGGTTCTATAAAATTCTTATGTGACAACACTCTTCTGAAATGTGTTATCAACCCTTCAAAAAACCATTGAGCATACTAAGAAGGATGAATATCATAAAATGATTTTGATGAGAGAGTCTAAAAATACGCATCATACTCCCACACACTCTCTACCATTCCTTATTAAATCTCCTTTAGCACACTAATGATCTTCTCTTCAAACTCAGGAATATGAAATTCAGATAAGAAGGCATTACACAACATGGTATAATCTACCACTGTCTTGTGGGGTTCATAATTTTGGTACCAACTATGCCTATGCCCTTGTAAAGTTGTTTTAAAATAACTTGCCTTATGTTCTAAGGTAGTGGTCCCCTTCATGTGCTATAACAACTCACATTTGTGTACATGATTTGAAACATCCTCAACACCTTTGTAATATGGAATATGTAAAGAAATTTAAAAAAATACTTGCTAAGGTGGTTGAGGCCCTTGCCCGCATCATCTAGAACCTTGATTCCCTCCAATGTTCTCTCTACCACAAGACCCACTAGATCCACCAGCACCTATCCCTCCTGACCCACCAAATCCTCTAGATCTAGAAAGTCCACCAGGTCTGTTAGTTTCTATTCCACCAGACCCACTAGATCCACCTCCCATAGTTGGTAAAGGTCCTAAAGTGGTTGTGTCTTGTGTCCCCACTTTTAGGATAAACTGTGCGCCAACAGTTTGTGATATTGCACCACTACTAGATGTGTGTTCCACGTCGTTTCCAAATACAATAACCATGGTTTTTGTACCCTTACTTTTCCCAAATGTTCTCCATATAATATACATCCAAACATAGGAAATGATTGTGCAAATGAAAATTTATACCTCCTATGTGTTGATCAATAACTTCCACCAATACCAACTGGGTTATTAATACTTATCTCTAGATTTAGAAAACTAAGCACTAAGGAATGGTCACTAGGTGGATTCAGATGCATGTCTATGGCTCTCTTTTCTCCAAGTGATGATATCTCATCAGAAGATAAAGGTGCGACTCTCTTGCACTTACCAAGATGGGGTAGTACAAACTACTCAAGCTCCACTTCCTCCGTGTGAACCTCCATTCCTTCCTACAACATCTATCTTCATAAATCCATCACTCCTACAACTTCTCATTATCTATCTAACTCCCTTTCATGAGCTTTATTGTACTTAATTCATCTCTCTTCCTTCTCCTTTTTCATCTGCAAGATCCGTCATCTTTCTCCACCCTAGCTTCCTTGCCCAACACTCAAAAGAAGCTTAGCTGGCCATAGGAAATTCTTCCAAACTCAGCGTAATGATCAAGACATTTATAGATAAAGGGATAACACCCAAGAATGATCCTCTTGGATTTCTCAATAACTCAAACTCAACAATCTATGGACAAGAATACATAGAAATCACTTACTTCAAGGTGTAACTCATCAACACTTTACTCTACCAATAATAAAAAACACATGTCCAAGTCAGATCAACATCATGAAGCCTCTGATACACTTCTTGGGTCCATATGTAAGGTCTATAGTATTAGCTTGATCTAGATGTATATGTTGGGAGCCATTCATACAACTCCACTAGTAAACAACAAAATAAGGTCTCATACAACTCACGATACAAATTTTCTTCTAATCATTTACATGTATCAAAATTAGGTCTAGTACTAAATGCTTGAGAAAACTCATCCTTCATGCTTTTAAGCCATACTTCAACACTATCCAAGGTCAAGGGCTCTATCACCATGCACCATTCTCACAACAACTTCAAAAATAGATCTGACAATAGAACCAAGATGTATTCATTTATTTACCATTAATACTTCTTTCTAACCCTAAATGCACCAACCTATCACCCAGCGGTAGTTGATTGCTCACCCAAGGCATGCATGGGTAGTGAGCCCCTCTTTTATGTGAGCTTTGTGAGAAGTTTCCACCATTAATGGAGGATTATTTGTAGAAACATAACTACATTCACTTACTTAAAAAGGTAGAAGATGCAACTAATAGATCTACACATTAATGCATTACAGAAGCTAAATAAAACTGTAAGAAGAATAATAAACCAAATATGAGCCATAATAGTTATACAGAATGAAACCATATATATTGATTTAAAAGAGTTCTAGTATCCACATTATAGTCAAAATGGTTATCTCAGACAATACATATTAAAATGACAGAGACTCGTCTCCTACAAACCTTTCTGATATGAGATCCTAACTATAATTTTTCCATGCTAACCCTTGTTACAGATATGAATGCCCATACATATTCTTATGACATCCCTTATAACCCTCTAGCACTAAGTACTCTAAACCCTAAAATTATTGCAACACTTCGTTACTCTATGGATTTTTGTCTCAGTGTCATGTCTATCTCTCGTTTGTCCTCTTCATTTATCTATCTCCCCATATATGTGTCTTTGGCCTGAGTATTTCTTTATATAAGATCAAAACCCACCACCATGCCTTCTCTAAGCATAGATTACATGCCAAGTGTTGATGTGGTCCTCCATAGGTGAATTTTTATCCCTTTGCAAACCCCCCACACTCTGTAATGATGTCTTCTGAGAATATTCCCTATGGGGAATATCCTTTGCTTAACGTCCAAGGTTCCAAGATGGCACCTTATCCACTCATCATGCCTAGTTGGGCCCTCATGCTTTTCCTCAAGTGCCTCTAGAATGCCAAATATGGCTAAGTCCTTTAAACCCGTGTTCTGGCTCCTGCGCATGTCCTTTTTTCACTTAAACCCTTATTAAAGCACTTTGGCCTATGTGTTTTCCATTGAGTTCCCTTTTTATCAATGGTCCTTTGTGTGTGTGCCAATATTTAGGGTCCAACATGCCACTTCCTTATCTCATAATAAATTCAGCAAAGAAGAATTAGAATAATTCATGAATGATTTTTTTTTTTCAAATATTACGGTTCAAAAGTCAAAACAATCTTATGAAACAGAAGGAGCCCAAATCAAAAACTTAAAGGGGCAACAAAAATTTAGTGGAGATAATAAACAATATATCAGAAATATTCTTCAAATATTCTGCTTCAAAGGATGAAATGGTCTTAACGAAATATGGGCAACCCAAAGCAGAAGGACAAAAAAAACATAAGTTGGATGAAAAAAAGAAGAAAGGATGAACAAGAAAGAGATATCTTCACCGACCACGGTTAAACTTACAATTCCCAAGATATCTACCATAATAAAAAATAATAACCATCATTATTCTCTCTACCATGCCATAGAAGAAGTAATTCCCATTAATTTCACAAATTTTCCTCCAACGGGTGCTTGAAGACATGTTTCACAAACAAGTACCTTCAAATGAAAAAAGGTGGTAAACAATTTAGTTGTAAATTCATGGTCTCACCATGCCATGTACCAAAAAAAATGTAAATATTAAACAACATCATAGTCATGGTTTAGGTTTAATTATTGCACTTACAATAAAATTTAAATTTTGAAAAAAATTATATCCATGTGTGATGTTTTTTAATCAATAAATGCTTTTCACCAGAGCTTTTAACTAGGGGTTCTTGGGTCCCATCCCTTACAAAACATTGTATACAATATCTAGAAGTAGGGTAGTCCAAAATAAGGAAAGAATTTAAAGCATGGATGCCCTGAAAAATGACAGAAAAAAATACTATATAACTAAGATACGCAGAAGCTATGCAGGAACTACGCAAGAGCATTATTATTTTTATAATTCGGAAACTTCAGCATTCACTTTGACCTCATGAGCTTTAGCTAGAGATAGTGTAAGGTTCTTGATATCTAGCATGCGCAACCCTTAGCAAAGAAGTATATGAAGCCATCCTGTCCCTCATGAGTTTGACAATTCAAGCTAGAGCATGGCCAATTGGGAAGGATAAAGCTTCCAAGTCTAGGGGGCTATGTCGGTAAGACCTTCCTCTAGTTTTTCAATTCGAGTTGGCTTATGGAAAATTATGAAAGAGTCTTGGGAGGATACGTAAGTGGGACCTTCCTCCTTTAATCCATATTTCTAAAGAACTAAAACAAAAAAATCCAAAAAGAGTCTTATACCTCCTTTCTAATTCTTTAACATAGCCCCTAGCAACCAAATCCCCATCAACTACCATGGAAATTTTTAAAAGATCTATAGGAAAAATGAAAATTTTCAACACTTTCGCAAGACCAACTATGTATCTAGGTTGAATAAAAATATAAGAAATTTATAGGGTCTCATCCTTATATCCACCAAGGAGCAGCTGGTGGGTGATGACAAAGGAAGCGACCTCGGCATTAACACAAGCTCGACCACAACCTTACATGTAATCCTCCTAAAGAATAGTTTCTATGGCTTTCTCCACCGGGTTAGAATCAATCCAGAAGATTGTTTGAAGCCTATTAGAGGAGATAGGGCCATATAAGTCCATCTCCCTTCACCCCCCATGAATAAAGAGTCCTAGTAGTGGAGGGATCACCATGACCACTTTGAGAATAAAAAGAACACCTAGTTCAAAGAATCAACAAAATTAATTGATACTAATTTATATTAGAGAGAGGGATAGTTTTCAATCATAGATAATTAGGAAACTTGTTTCAAATTTTAATAGTATTATATTATTACTGACATGTCATATATGTTATGAATATTATTATTTACTTTACTATTATGATTGGATATAAGGTTTATGAATATATTTAAATATTTATTACGTTATGTACCTTCTCCATAAATTTAACTTTTTATCTTGTATTCAATGGGCATATGCCCATTAGGTAAGTGCATCAAGTTGGGGGGCCAAAAGGGGGTCTTAAGTGGATGCATTTTAAAGAAAAATAAAAAACTTCAACTTGTATGAGTTTTTCGAAATAGTTACACTCAAAATTGGAAGATGTTGTAGAAATATGAATCGTAGCATTTTTTAGTCTAGTTTCTAAGCTACTAAATTTTATTGAAAATGGATAAGTATAAGTAGGTCAAACAACTTAAATACCAACAGGTTCTCTTGTTTTTGTTAAAAAATATAATAGAGTGACTTTCGTGCCCCCTAGCTTTTTTTTAGCACCATTAAGTACTTTTCAAAACCATTTTGTACAAAGATAGCTAGGAGCATCTAGTTTGTGTTACATTTTTTTTTAGATTTTTTTAATGAGTATTTTTTTACTTATGATTTTTCTAGTACAAAAATTTAATGTTTTGAAAAATAATAGAGATTTGAATGTGCCCCCCCTAACTACCTCAAACACTATTGAAAATTAGATTTTTTTAATATATATAGAACTATGCCTAGTTTGTGCTAGTATTTTTTTTTTTTCAATTTTGATGACCCAAACAAAAGATACATGATGAAAGATAGACATATTTAAACTTCAAAAAATAGATATAAAAAGGCATAGTTAAAAAATAAATAATATGGAAACCTTATATTAGTAATAAAATTTGAAAAAATATATTTTTAGAAAGAATAAACTCTCCTCTACGTCACAATATAATTTGTTTAAAATGGATTGATTGTTTTATTTTTCTTTATCATAGAGGAAGTGTAATTTTTACATTTTCTTGCAAAAACACATTGATTTCTATGTTTGTTCAGGTTTATGCCTCAGGGTTGGGGATCCAAACAGGATCTCAAGCCTTCAGGCATGGCTTGGAAAAAGAGAAAACACAAAACACGTATGCGCTATAATGCATACGTGTTCTGTATAGTATGAACATTAAATTTATTATTATTTATATTTTATTATTTCTTATACTTTAAATTTATTTATGTAAATATAAGAAATTAGGGTCACTCTACACCTTATGGAACTAGTCTCACAGCTCCATTAGTCACAGTTTAGGAGATAGTTTTCAATAGTATAATATGCTCAGTACATAGGTAATTTTCAGGCTTTCTTACATTCAACCTAAATATTTTAGCATTTAAATTCTACAATTGAAACCTTAAACCCTAAAACTTAAACCCTACACTCGAGGCCCTAAACCTAAACCATGATCCCTACAAGAATAATAAAATGTTCCACTTTTTGGTATGTTTAGTACCTTTATAAACATGAATTTTAAGTTTCATTGATTTTCTAAATGTAATAGCCACAAAACCATACATGAAATGTTATGTTTAGAGTGTAAAATACATGTATATTTTTTTTAAAAAAATTAACTAAAAATATGGTTTTTTCTTAACTTTATTCATACGTTGTTTCTTATGTTATAAAAGAGTAATGATAGTCCACTAGTGGGTTTTTTAAATGAAAAGTTAATTTTTCACCATGAAATTTTAGATATATGTTTAAGATTTGAATTTTGGGGTTCTGTCAAATTTTCATATTTTTTTACTTATATATATTTTTAATTAATTATTTAGTAAAAATATTTTCAAATAAATTGCGTACATATGTCTATACTAATAACTTTTAAGATTTATATCAAAATTGAGTTTTTTTTTCACAGGTAAGAAGAAAATTTCAACAAATAGTAAGTTTATTTTCTTAAAAAAAAATTGATATATTTTTCTATTTTTCAAATTGGGTTGATTGTGTACAATTGATTGTCCTAAAATACCATATGTTAGCAAAAAATAAAAAATAAATAGTAAAACAAATTTTTTAAAAATAAAAATTATATTTTTAGAAAGCTAATAAAATTCTATATTTTTTGTTAAATTTTTGTAATTTTACTAATTCATTAACCCTAATTACGTGGCACCCAAGTGACACATTTTGGAATAAAACATCCTCCAAATGAATTTGGCGCCAAAATGTGCCACATAGGTGCCACATAAGGGGGTTCACGCGAAGGGGATTCACCTGAAGGGGGTTCACATGAACCCTCCTAAACCCTAAATCCACCACCCACAATTATATATATATATATAACTCCATGCTGCCAAAATTATTTAAACCCAGAGGGGTTCGCGTGAAGGGGTGTTCGCACAAACCCCCCTTTGCACGAACCCATTTTTTGGCCAACATGGCAGTTCGAGAGAAGGGGGTTCACATGAAAGTAGTGTTCATGTGAACACACCTAATTTCTCATCCCGCCCAACCTCTTACTCACATTTTTGGGACACGAAGTGGGACATAGAATTGTGCTTTGACCCATAACCTAAACCATAAACCTTAAAGCCTAAATCTTAAGCCCTAAACCCTAATCCTTAAATATTTAGCCCTTACCCATGAGCCCTAAACCCTAAACCTTGAGCCTTAAGCCCTAAACCCTAAACCCTAAAACATGAACCATGATCCTTAAATGTTAAACCCTAAACCCTAAATCATAGAAAATAAATCCTAAAGCCTAAACCCTAACCCTAAACCCTAAACAATGAATCCTAAAACTTAAATCCTAAGCCCTAAACCCTAAACCATAAGCCCTAAATCCTAAACACTAAACCCTAAACCCTGAACTATGTGACCTAAACCCTTAACCCTCAACCATGAGACCTAAAACCTAAACTAAAATCCCTTAACCCTTAACCCTGAACCCTAAACCCTTGACCATAGACCCTAAACCCTAAGCCTTAAGCCCTAAAACCTAAATACTAAATCCAGAGCCCCATGCTCTAAACCCCAAACCTTAAACTAGTAACTTTGAACCTCAAACCTTATGCCATAAACTAATAACAATGAACCCTAAATCCTAATCCCTAAACCATAAACCATAAACCTGAAGCCTTGAACCCTACACCCTAATCCTTAAGCCCTAAACCCTAAATATAGAGCCCTAAGATCTAACCCCTAAACCTTAAACCCGTAACTTTGAATCCCAAACCCTGAGTTGTAAACCCTAAACCATGCGCCCTAACCCCTAAGCCCTAAACTCTGAGCCCTGAGCCTCAAACCATAAACCATAAACCTTAAGCCCTAAATGTTAAATCCTAAAGGTCCCTTAACCCTAAACCCTAAACCCTAAAAACTAAATCATAAACACTAAACCTTAACCCCTAAACCCTAAACTTTAAACCCTAAACACTAAATCCTAAACCTTAAACCCTAAGCCATAAGCCCTAATCCCTAAACCCTAAGCCCTAAACACTAAACCCCAAACCTTGAACTATGCGACCTGAACGCTTAACCCTCAACCCTTAACCTTGAGACCTAAAATCTAAATTATAAACCCTAAACCCTTAAAAAAACCTTAAACTTTGAACACTATTTCCTAAACCTTAAACCCTAAAACCTAAACCCTTCACCCTAAACCTTGAACCCTGAGCCCTGAGCCCTAAGACATAAACCCTAAACACTAAATCCAGAACCCTAAGCACTAACCCCTAAACCTCGTATATTTCTGGTAGGTCTCATGAGTGAGTTCATTTTTTGAATATATTCAGACCATATTTACAAGTCTTATGCCTAGAACCATCATTAAGTCTACTTTTACAACTCCTTTGTTTAAGAGAGGTGGGAATTTCCCTCCTTCAAAATATAAATAGATGAAATACATCTAATTTTTATGAATCTCTTTGAATTTTGTTCTTACGAAGTCAATGAACCATTTTTAAGATGAATTCTCTCTATCAATACAAATAAGAATGGGTAAGACACAAAACATTATAGTGAGTGAAATATTTCGCAAGCAATGGGCATTTCCCTCCTTTAAAATATTACTAAATTAAAGGAATCAAATTGTGATGAATCCCTTGAATGTTATTCCTACAAAGTAAATGAACCCTTTTTAGTTGAATACTCTTTGTCAATACTTATAAGAATGGGTAAGACTTAGAACATTATTGTGACTAAATGGGTGAGCCTAATCCCTAAACCTTGAACCCTAACCTTTAAACCTTAAACCATAACTCCTAAACCTTAAACCTTGATCCTTAAACCCTAAACCCTGAACCCTGATCCCTGACCTTTAAACCTTAAACCCTAACTCCTAAACTGTAAACCGTAAACCCTTAATCCTCAACCATAAACCTTAAACCCTAAACCCTATACCATAAACCATAAGCCCTAAGCCCTAAACTCTAATCCCTAAATCCTAAACCCTAAACTGTAAACACTAAAACCTAAACCCTGAGCCCTAAATCCTAAACCTTAAGGCCTAAACCATAAACCATAAGCCTTAAACCCTAGGCCCTAAGCCATAACCCTAAGCCAAAACCCTAAAATTTGAACCATAAAACATAAACCCTCAACCCTAAACCCTAAAAACTAAACCTTGAGCCCTAAACCCTGAACCCTCAACTCTCAATCCTAAACTCTAAACCCTAAACCTTGAAACTTGAGCCATAAACCATAAAACCTGAATCTTGATTCCTAAACCCTAAACCCTCAATCCTTAACCTTGAACCATAAACCCTAAACCCTAAACCCTAAACCATGAACCCTAAGCCCTGAGCCCTAAACCCTAAAATCTGAACTATGAGCCTTAAACATTAAACATTAAACCCTAAACTCCAAGCCTTAACCTAAACCCTAAACCATGAGCCCTAAACCCTAAACCCTAAATCATAAAGCCTCACCCAAAGGAAATTCCTAAAAAGATCATTCGACGTGTTTCATTGTGTAGGGAATAGTGTTTAAGGTGATCGATCGACTCATTTAGTTTTAATGAGATACTACTTCCTTTGAAGGCCTAAATAGGCATTTTGGCCTTTCTGTAGTTAATTTAATACCCTTTATAACAAGGTAAAATGAGCAAGTTATGTCACCGAGCTATCAAGGACCATTATTTGTGAAGTATTAAGGCATCGTTTGTTTCCATAAGAGACATATGAGCAAAAACATGTATGAGAATCATGAATTTGATTCCATGAAAGGATTATTTTAGATCTAGGAAAGGTGAGGGGATGATCTTTATATCGAGCACCATGTTTCTAAGAATGAGAAATCATCTAAGTTCACTTGATGTAAATCACTTGGTACTATTTGTGACAATTCATTCAACACCTAGTAGTGTTATCACACCTTAAGGAGGAGGCACATTACAATCACCTCATTTTGGCCATAGGACATAAATCCCATTCTAGGAACAATCCTCTATCTACAAAGTGAGGATATCTTTTTAGTAAGATATAGACAAGTTTCATAGAGTATATTCATGGTCACTAAAGTGAATTATAGACCAAATTTAAAAATTAGTACCAATTCAAGCATTGGTAGGGCTAAAATTCATTTTAGAAGCTCAAAAAACCTAAAAAATGATTATATGTTTTCCCAAAACAAATACCAACTACAATATATATGCCCTGAAAGTTTTAGGTCATTTCCTGAAATCCTAAAAAAGAGTAAGTACTGACCAAATTAGATTTTGAAAAACTATCTTCTAGATTGTAACTGTTGAAGTTACGAGACCGCTTCCATCAGTTGCAGAGTGACCCTAATTTCTTATGTTTACTATAATAAATTTAAAGTATTTCTTATACTTAAACATTTATTTTTGTAAGTATAAGACACCCAAAAACATATACATGGTTCATATAATTCAAAATGCGTCCATGTTTTAACTTCTATAAAATGCATGTGTTTTTCCTTATTTAAAAAACATACGTATTTTGCCTTCCTTATAATGCGTACGCGTTATAGGTTCGGTAATTACCAAGCCAAAAAAATTAAAACGCAAGTGTGTTTTAGCAAAACATGTACGTGTTTTGTTTGTTTTTAGGTTTTGTCCACTTTTTGGCCCCCTAACTTTGTGCACTCACCCCATTCTCATATAAGAATCATAGAATAAAAAAAGAGGTAATATTTAATTTGTTTTAGAATTGACAGTTGCCCATCCCCCCATCCTTTGTAGTGATATTAAAATGATTAAGTTAAATATTTCTTCAATGAGGTATAATGATCAGAATATGTATATTCCCATTCTCATACAAACAAAAAGTTTTATTATATTGATGATAATGGGAATATGAAAATTCACATATAAACAAATATTTTTATCTTTGTAATAGAATGGGCATATGCCCATTCTCATAAAATCAATATAAAAAGAAAGAAAAAGTATCCTATGTGAAACATAAAGAATGAATGACAATTTCATCCTTTTATGAGAATGTTTAAAATGGACAAATGCCCATTTTCATAGTTAGGGAATATCATAAGTATAGGAATTCTTGTTAAAGTAATATATGCTATGTTAATATGATGAGGATATTTGGATGATGTCGTTAGAAATCAAGTTTCTAATTAACTTCTATTTTTTAAGTTCCCATCTTATAAATTCAACCTAAATTCTTCTTCTATGATTCCTTTAAGAGACTAGGCATCTACCCATTCAAGATAAAAGAGTTTGTTTATATGAGAAAGGGTGTATGCTCATTCTTATCATTCTAATACAAGCAATACTTAACTTGATCATTAATATGGGGAAAGTAATAGGATATAATAATGAAAAGGAATTGTCAATCTAATACAAGAAATATTTAACTTAATCAATTTAAAAGTTATATGAAGGCTATGAGACTGGGAAGCTTTCCTTTCTAAACGAATTATATTTTATCTATTTTCTAATTTTATGATTCTTATATGGTATTGGGAGGTTTTCATTTGATACAAGATTGAACATAATCATTTTAATACCTATGAAGGTTGAGATTATGGGGAATTTCCATTTTAAAAACAAAATAAATTTGATATAATTTTGTTATATGATTCCTATTTTAGAAAGGGAAACTGCTCATTCTAAAATAAATTATATTTTTTCTATATTATTAATATATGATTCTTATATGTCAATGGGCATCTTCCCATTCAATAGAAGAAATAAATTCTTATTTGTATGTAAATGGAAAAAGACTCCTTCTAAACACTCTAATACAAGCAATATTGACCTTAAACATTTTAATACCTTTATAGGAATGGATACCTAACCATTTAAGGGAAGATAAAATAGTTTGTTTGTATAACAATGGGTCTATGCCAGTTCTAATCATTGTAATACAAACAATATTGAATGTATTATTTTTAATAAATCTATGAAGGTTGTGAGAATGGACAACTATGAATTATAAAATAAGATAGATTTTATCTCTATTCTTCTTTTCATGATTCTAATTATGAGACCAGGTATTTGGTCATTAGATACAACATTGAACTTAATCATTTTAATTCATATATGAAAAAATTAAGTTCAATATTTCTTAGCTTGGAAGGTGAGCTCACCTGCATAACTTGATAGGTCAATTGGCTATCCTAACTCGGTAGGTCAACTCACCTACCCAACTCAGGAGGTCATCCACCCAACCTAGCCTAGGAAGTTAGAATTCCCACCCATCTTGGATGGTCAACCTCACCCACTCATCTCATCAGATCAACTCCCTTAACCATCTCTTCCGGCTAGCTCGAATGGCCAACTCAACTGACTATTTCGACCAGCTAGCTTGACTAGCCAGCTCAATAGGCCAACTCGACAAGCCATCTCACCCACCCAACTTTTAATGTTAGTTTGTTCATGTAGCTCATTTACCACAGCTCACCCACCAATTTGGCCCTACGCAACTAGGACACCTATCTCAAAAAATAAGTAACACTACCTAGGTGGTGGCCCCACACTATACTTTGGTAATAGAAAAATAGTTAACTCCCCATCTTAGCAAGAAGGATTGGCTTAGAATCATATACATTTTTTTGCAAGGGAATGTGATTATGTTAAGACTCTGAAACATGCATGAAATGGTCATTTTTAGATGCATCCTTTTATAACTATGGAGGATAACAACTATGTAAGTATATAATGAAAATATTAAAGTGATATTCTTAAAACCCATATCAAAAATACAAAAAATCTAAAATATGACATTATTTTATACCCAGAAATTTGGAATACAAGAGAGAGGAGTCTGAAATATGCATGAAACAATAATTTTTAGATGCATCCTTTTATAACTCTAGAGGATAAAAACTATGCAAGTCTTATAATGAAAATATTAAAGTGATATTCTTAAAAAACATATAAAAAATACAAAAATATTAAATACGACATTATGTTATACCCAGAAATTTGGAATATAATAGACAAGAGTTAGAAGTATCTTTGAAACTTATCTTCAATTTAGAAAAAAAGTAAAAAAATTCTTCACTATAAAAGAGTAAATTATTTTTCTAATAATGAGTCATTCTCGGCCTGTAGAACTTGACCAAACAGTGCAGTAAATAAGAAATACTTGTTATGCCACCCAGGTGGTAAGACCACTCTGTACTTTGGTGAAATCATAATATATAACTCCTCGTATTATCAACTACAATTAGGTTAACAACTACACACGTCTTTCAAAACATTGAAGTGAAATTCTTAATACCCACATCAAAAAATATAGAAGATTAAAAATATGGAATTATCATTAAACCTAGAGCAGAATAGAAGGGAAAAAAAACAATTTAATGAAATACAGGCCACCCAAAGTGGAAGGACTTAAAGAAAAGCTAAAACTAGATGAAAAAGAAAGTGGAAAGGGTGAACAAGAAAGAGATAGCTTCACCAACCATGATTAACCTTGCAAATACCAATATATCTACCATCATGTAAAATTTTAACCGCTATCATTCTCTCTACCATGCCACAAAAGAATTAATTTCTATTAATTTCGCCAATTTCCCTCCAATGGGTTCTCGAAGACGTGTTTTACAAACAAGTACCTTCATTTATCAAAAGGTGGTAAACAATTTATTTGCAAATTAATGGTCTCGCTATGCCAAATTAATAGTAATAACATTAATTAATAATATTATAATTAATTAGTATTAGTGCTAATTTAAATAATTAATCAATTATATTATAATTAATTTCAAAAATATATCATATCAATTAATATTAACTACCATAATTAATATTACTAATAAACTTCAATTATTATATTAAAAATGACATCTAATTATATTATCAAACGAATAAAAAAGAATTTTACGATAAATAAATATTATTAGAAAAATATAATTAAATTCTCTAAAGATAATTAAAAACTTAATCACCATTATTTTTAATGCTTAATTAATTATTGTGCATTTTTAAAATAATTATTAAAAGTATAGTAAAACTTTATAAAACTAATTAACCACATAAACTCCATTAATATTTATAATGCTTCATTAATTATAATGCTTTAAATGGGCTGATAAAAATATTTAAACTTTAATCATAAAAAAATTAGAAATCAAAGAATGTGTATTTAACATATCATATTAGGACTAGTCAAAATTAATTAATAAACAACATTAATTAAATATACTAATAATTAAATACAAGAAATAATATTGTATCGTTTAATAATACGTATAAATTAATATTTTACATTACAAAAAATAAAATTATTGTTGCAATAAACATGGACAGAATGGGCTAATGTCCATTCTCATACAAACAAACATTTTTTATCTTATATTAAAAGGGCATATGCCCATTCTCATATAAGAATCATAGAAAAAAAATACATATAGAGAGAATGGGCATATGTTCATTCTCATACAAAAAAACATTTTTATCTTGTATTGAATGTGGATATGCCCATTCTCATATAAGAATCATAGAAGATAAATATAGGTAATATGTAATTTTTTTAGAATGGATAGCTACCCATTCCCACATCCTTTATAGTGATATAAAAATGATTAAGTTCATTATTGCTTCAATGAGGTAGAATGGTTAGAATAGGTATATGTCCATTCTCATACAAACAAAGTGTTTTATGATTGTGATGAGAATGGGCATATGTCATTTCTCATATAAAAAATTAGTGTAGCCAAATTCTAACCAAACTTGATTTACTGCGAATAATATGAACTCCAAAGAAAAATAGATCTCCTATTTCTTTATTGAACAATGAATTACAATGTTTCCTAAATAGGAAAATAATTCCCAACTCAAATTGCCAAGTAAACTCTAACTAACTCTGACTAAATCTACTCTAGGTGGCGGAAATTACTATTTTTAGCAGTTTACTAGAACCTGTTATTCTTAGTAAGTTTGCATGCTTATTTGTACAGGCACAAAAATTTCCACGAATCTTCTACATCCCTAAATTAGAGGAATTGACAACTTTATAACTCATAATGCAACTAATAGACTAAAATTAACTAATGCCCAAAAATAGGAAAAAACCAAACTATAACTTAAATCCTAATTTTCGGCCTCAAGATGGCGGATTTAGGGCTTGAAAACATGCTAAAAACTTGTTCCAACTAGTAGGGTGGGTTAGTGCTACATTTGTCTCATCAAAACATGTGGTTTCAAAACAAAACGGACTCAAACGGACACCCAGAGCTCAAGTTATGACCTTGTCAAGTTCCTGCTAATTTTAGCGCATCAAAAATATTTTTATCATTGTGGTGAGAATGGACATATGCCCATTCTCATAAACTCAATATAAAAATAAAGAAACATTCTCCTATGTGAAACATAAAGAATGAATGAAAATTACATCCTTTTATGATAATGTTTAAAATGGACAGATGCCCATTCTCATAGTCAGGGAGTATGGGAAGTATGAGAAATTATTGCAAAAGTAATATCTGTTATGTTAAAATGATGAAGATATTTGGATGAAGCGATTAGCAATCAAGTTTCTAATTAACTTCTATTTAACCACTATTTGTTTATTTATCATCATTTAAATTCAACCTCATCTATTTAACCTCTATTTGGAAGAAGCGGTTAGCAAATGGAAATGTAACCTTTATTTACTTTTCATCATTTAAATTCAATTGAGTAAAGTTCAATCATAGTTTAGAAATGGTGTTATAAATATTTCCTAATTATATGAATAATTTTGAAGTATTTTCAAACCTTACTAAATTATACAAGTTTGTAGCTCATGTGCTATGTGTATTCAATATACTTATGGTTGTACATACATGATAATTTCAAAATAAGTTTATGTAATGCTTTAAGATATTTTCCATCATCTCACAAATTTTGTATTTTATGTTGTTACACCAGTGGAGTCTTTTGCATTTTTAGAGGATGATCATGTCGACTTGTTTTTGTATTGAACCAAAGTTGTGGAGGGAAGATTATATCCAAGTAGGAAGACACTACATTGAAAATATGTGAGAAAAGAATTTTTGGTTATTAGTGTTAACATAGTATTGGATGGAAGAGTAAAATTTTCTTTATCAGTTGATGAATTTGAAACCTTGGCATATGTCGGGAATAAAGGATAATACATTGCTTATGAAGAGATTGAATTTTCAAAGCATGCATATTCATCCATTCCCCCCAATTTTGGAAGTGAAAACATTTGTAGTGGTTCAAAGGATTACAATGTAGAGAGTGACAAAGATTGTAGTGATGATAGTGAAAGCACCATCAATATAGATCCAAAAGAAAGAAAATATTTAGTCATAGATAATTTCATTCTCAAACACAAATCTTGTATCAGAGACGATGACATAACCATGGGTTATATAACTCATGTACTATAAGTTCATCAAATTTATGGAGAGAGGTTGGTTCCTTTGAATATTTGTGTATGCATAGAGAATGTGGTAAATATGTGGTTAGAATACTCAGAATCGCTAGAACCTAATAAGTCAATTGTTTGGCCAATAAAATATTTATTTTTCAATGAAACAAGAAGTTCCCTTATAATTAAGGAAGGGAGTGCTCAACTCATTGGTCTGCACCTTGTACATAGTGATTAACTAGATATTTATGTTGGGCTTGTTTGTGCAATATCTAACCAAGAATTCAATCCATTAAAGGTTATATTAATGGGAAAAATGCTACTTATATGACCAATAAATAATAATATGGATGGGAAGAGAAGATGAGGATATTTTCCTTCCACAAGAAGGTAATGATCTAGATAAAAAGATGAGAGTTTAATATTTGAATCCTGCAAAGAGATGAGAAGGTACAACATTGTATCAGGATTGTTTAAAGTTAAATAAAACATAGACCATCTCAGATGAACCTAAAACAAATATTGATGTGGATAGTATCATCTGGGCATGGACACCAAACAAAAAAGGAAAAGTGGATACATAAAGATACCTGATAAAGGACACGTGGCCATTAAGTCATACCTTTAACTAATTGAATAGGATAATGAATGTTGACTTGGAGAAACAATTTAAGTTTATAAATTTATATGTGAAATCATCTTGGCCTAGGATGTGGTTTTTAAAAAAAATAATTATTCGAAACCTTGATCCTATAAACTTGACAGTTGTACTATTATTTGATAATTAAATGAAATACTGAGTATTATATTACTTTGGAACATTTTTCCATAGTATAATTATATTAAAAAATGTGTTGCTTATGGAACTCTTGAATCTTATTAATTTATTATTAATAATATGATTTCCACCATGTAATTAATTTAATTTGAAAAAAAATCATTAAATATGCTTTAATTTTACAAGGAGTTGGATCCTGTGATTTAAAGGCACATGGATGTGATTTATAAGAAATTCATTTCATAAATCCATGCTATGTAATGAATTGATTTATGCATTCATTAAAACCACAAAATTATATGGTATTTTCCTAAAGATGTGTGCATGAGTCTAGATAACTTATTTTTAATTATTCTAACAACTTTATAAAATGCAAACCTTTCTGAAGTCTAGATAATAAATTATATTCCTAGAATCCCTTGATTCTTGAATGCAAAACTATAGTATTTAGGGTGCCAAGATATATTATTTAATGATCTCAATAAGAGTGTCTGACAATGCTCCATGACTTAACCTAATGTCTACCAAGATATAATTTTTCAAAAGAGGTCAAAATCCTTGATATATGAATTATAGAAGAAAAATAAATATAAAGTTGATACACATAAGAATAATTAGGAACATACTTGTACCATAAGTGTGATGAGAATGGGCATATGTCCATTCTCATAGACTCAATAGTTTCTTCTTATTTCATACAACATGTACCCACATTACATTGGTTTAATTTTCATAAGGGATCAAAATGTCTCATATAGGAATCCGATATTACACTAATTAAATTCCAATAATTAAATTATTGAAATCCGATATCACACTAAATAAAAACCAATAATGGAAATTCAGGAATCCAATTTCAAAAATTATAAAACCATAAATAATAATACTATAAATCTAGATTCTTAATAAAATGTCCATATTTAATGAAGTTACAATTTTTTGCATAAACTGGGGTTTTACACTAACTTCATTAAAATGGTCCAAGATTTTACCTTTACCCCCAGTTTCTCAGTCATTATAAATGGTAAATTGAATGGATTATTCAAATCAAAATGAGATCTTAACAAAAGGGGACCTCTTTCCCATTTTCTTTATATTATTGTTACAGAACCCTTGAGTAGGTTGTGCTCAAAAGACCAATTTGAAAGAAGATTGGAGGGAATCAAGGTAGCTAATGGGGTGGTTAATCAGAGCCTTCAACACTTTGTTGATGACACAGTGCTTCTTGGGAAAGCTTATGTTCAGGAGGCCCGCTCTTTCAAAAATATAGTTAAACAATATGAAGAAATCACGGGTCAAAAAGTTAATATTTGAAAAATATTGTATTTCTTCATTAATGTTAAGGAAGATCAACAAACTAGATTAGCTAACATATTGGGGTGTAATATTAAAATTATTTCGGGTAACTACTTTGGTATGCCTCTTTGTGGGAAAAAAATTGAAGAAAGGGGATGGAATAAATTGATTGAAAAGTTCCATAAAAAACATGCATCTTGGAAAGGCTCTTTACTTACACAAGCGGGAAAGCACAACTTATTCAAAGTTCCTTGCAGGGAGTTTTGTCTATATAATGTTTATTTTCATCATTCTTACGAGAGTCAAGAAAGATATTGAGAGTATTCAAAAGAGTTTTTTATGGTTAGGATCGTAATACAAGACAAGAATCCCTTTGATAGATTGGGATAAGGTTACTCAACCTAAGGATACATGGGGTATTGGATTGAAGAATCTAAAACTCCCGAGTCAAGCCATAATAGATAAATTTGGATGGAGAATACACAAAGAAGAAGGAAATTGGAAATATATTTTGAAACTAAAATATCTGCGGAATGGTCGTCGTAATTTGGGTATTTTTTCTTAACAAGATCTCCAAACATGTTCCTTTTTTGGGAACAACCTATGTCAAGCTAGGAAGTTGCTGGTTAGGGGGGCTAAATGGAATCTTGGGTATGGAACAAAGATTAAATTTTAGGATGATCCTCAGATTAGAGACAAATTCCTTAAAATGAAATATCCATGAAGCAACTTAAGACATTTCTTTATCTTGGAATTTGGTGAGATGGTGTGAAAATACTAGAATGATAAGAGAAGATGGGATTAGATTCTCCTACCCCCAAATTACATGGGTCCTCAACATCCTTTTGGTGTTCTTAATCATAATCTTAAGGATTTCATTTACCTCAAATAATATCTTAGTATGAACTGATATAGAGGGATGTAGACTTTGGAGAATATGAGGTTAAATCTAGCTACCTTATGAATTCTAAGAAAATTGAATCAAATAGCTATTGGAAGAATATATGGAATAAAAACCCTATTCCTAAGATTAACTTCTTATAGGAAGCGGTTTTAATAAAGATCCTTACTGTGGATAAAATCAGAAAGAAAGGTATTATTATTATAAAAGATGTAGTTAATGAAAACAATAGGATGAAATGACTAACTATATCTTTCTGGAATGCACCTTTTATTTCCATGTCTTCTTTGTTGTCCTTGATTTTTTTAGGTTACAAATGGTTCTACCTAGAGATGTCTCTTTACTTTGAGAACAATGGTTTTTGAAGTTGTAACATGAGCTTATTAAAAATATTTGGAAATGTGCTCTACCTCATAATCTTTGGGGTATTTGGCTTGAGATAAATAATCGCATCTTTTGAAATAAATATCCAAGTATAAAAAAAGTTTGTTCGGAGAATAAGCCAAAATCTTAAGGATAATGCTCAAATCATTAAGATAAAATCCTATAAGTTAGGTATTTTTTTTAAAGAACTATCCAAATGGCTTGAATATTAGTCTCAAAATCCCAGATAAAAACAAAAATGTAAGAATTAAAAAAATTGGGCTAAATGGGAATGACCACCTAAAGGCTGCTTTAAAATAAACTTTGATGTCTCAGCTAAACTGGAGGATGGGATTTTAGGGGCAGGAGTTCTTGTTCATGATAAATTAGGGGGATGTATAAGAGCTTATGTGGGGCCCTTGGGAAATCACTTAAATAATTATGCAGAGACATGGGTTATGCGTTCGAGTATACAACAATGTATAACAACGAACATTAAATCCCTCATCATTAAAGGAGACTCACTATACATGGTCAAAGCCCTTATGAAATTAGGAAACAATGGCTAGAGACTAAATACCATAATTATGGATGCTAAGACGTTTCTAACATCATTTAAAAGTGTGGAGATTCATCGTGTTTACAGGTCGAGTAATAAACCCGTAGATGGGCCTGCCAATTATGGAAACACTATAGTAGAAGTTATGACGTGGTCAAGGGACCTCATACAATAGCCGAGTATTTTAAATTTGATTAATAATTAAAATATATTGGATTCCATGTAATGATGGTACCCAGTTGCACATTATTCATACCGTAAGAAATCCCTTCATCTCACAGGAAGGGAAATTAATTATTCATTTTTTTGTTTAATCTTTCTGTTTTGGGTCTGTGGTTCTAAATTGGCTATTTAAAATAAAGTGTATGGTTTTCAACTCAGGATAAATGGAGATAGAGTCATGACGGAACCAAATTCTTTCCTTCACCTCAAGAACGACGCTACCCTTTGGATATTGTTATGAAGAGGAGTATTTTCAAATTACATCTAACGTATCAAAGGTAATGACCCTAAACTTAATATGGATTTTGGAAATGCATGAATGGAGGGGAGGTTTAAATTTGAGTGGGGTTGAAATTAGTGTTATGGAGGAAACCATTATTGGTGTTTCTAGGATATCTCTGGAGGGCGTCAAACTATTTAAAGATAAAACTAGGCATAAACACGAAATAGATACATTTTTTTACCCTAGTGAGAGAATATTGATGTATGATGATGAAATAGCTCACATATGTCTTCATGACCATTGGGTAGATGTTTTTATAGTGGTTATGAAGTATCTCATGTTATAAGGCAAGTATATGAATATCTTCTCTTATCACTTATGTATTCTCAACTATTTGAAAACAAATCAGGCCACAAGTTTTCACTTTTTCCTTTTTAGATCCCTTTCTACTTCAATTTATGACTTTAAAAATGACAAAGTGGATGCTCCCCTACATCAAGGTATTATCTTATTATTCTTTCAAAATGGAAAACCTTAATTCCCACCCAACCCCTAACTATTAGTGAAATGAAATATGATAATGAAACCCTTGATGTGGCCATGGATCTTCTTAAAAAGGGGGGAGGGAAGGATAATTCAGATGGAATAATAGATGTCTTCTAAAATATGAAACAAGGTGTCTAAGAAATGGTTGAATGTTCTGGTAGAAAAGAAAGAGAGAAATACTATGGACTAGGATTCTAGATTGTTGAGGGAGGAATCAACAGCGAATACCATTCTTCTTGTTAGCAAAAACCTTGTCTAGTAAGTTAGGGATTGTTGCCAAAAAAATGAGGTCTAAAATAAAAGGATTGGGGGTCTGAATGATGAGATTGTAATGCAAGAACAAAGGATATATATCTTACAAGACAAAGTTTCCAAGGTCAAGGGAGGTAAGTAGAACATGAGGCTTGTTTTGAATATCTCAGACTATGAAGATACTATGGACACTAAGGTCAAAGACAACACCGAGAAAATTCCTAAAAGGGTGATCATTAAAGTTTCAAGATCAAAGGATAGTGTCTCAAACACCAGGACTCAAAGTAAAGGACCTCACAAAAAATAGAAATGAAGGTGAACCTTTGGCTGACCTTTTGAATTTTTTTTTTATGTTGGTTTTTACTAATCTTTTTCATGGCTTTTATTTTTGTATTACCATAAAAAAATGGTATTATAAAATGTTGCAGGCTCTTGCTTGGTTTATCTTTGTTCTAGGGCACCCTTCTTGTCAAGTATGCTTGACATGGCTAGCTTATCCTTCCTTTGGTTGGCTTTTGTGACCTTGATTCTTTTTTGTAAAGGGTTTTTTGGTCCCTTCAAAACCATATTTTATTTACCTTATCAAAAAAAAGTACAATGATGTTTTTTCATGGATTTATGACGATATTAGAGGATTTGATCCAAATACTGCTCAACATGCTCTAAATCCTGACCCCAATAAGTAAAAACTAGAGGCTTTCCAATCCTAAAATAGATCCCCTCATGAGAAAAAAATATCAAATTAATAGGAGCCAAAATCATTTTCTCCATCAGTTATTCCTCTTGGGTGGCCAAATCAGTCCCTGTTAGGAAGAAGAATGGAGAAATAGGGATATGTGTGGAATTTAGATATTTAAATAGAGATTCCCTCAAGGATCACTATCCTTTCCCTCAATGGAACAAATATTTCAAACAGTATCGGGAGATGAAATATTATCTTTTTTATATGGTTATTCTTGATTTAACTAAATGATATTTTAAGAGGAAGATTAACATATGAAAATATTCACAACTAAATGGGGAACATATTCCCATGAAAAGATATCACTTGGCCTAACTAATTTAGGTGTTACTTTCTAAAGAGTCGTGGATATTTTATTCAAGGGATATATAAGTTTTGTTATATTATTTACTTGGATCATAACAAAATTTTCTCAAGATGAGGTGAATATCATATGAAACATCTTGAAAAAGTGTTTGAAAGGTGTAGAGAGTTTATAGTATCACTCAACCCAAAGAAGTGTATCTTTGCAGTTCTGTAAGGCATACTTCTAGGTAATATTGTTTTAAAATAAGTAATTGCTATCGACCTAAAAATAATCTCATCCATCCACTCTCTTTCATCACTAGCTCACAAGAAATCACTTCAATCTCTCCTTGGCAAGATTAATTTTGTTCAGAATTTCATACCTAACTTTGCAAGACTTTTAAAACCTATTATCTTAATGCTAAGGAAGTACACAACTTTTAAATGGACTAAAGAAGGAAATGAAAATATTTACCAAGATCAAATAAAAATTTTCTCAAGAACCCACTCTGAATAACCCAAATTATTCAAATAACTTAATTCTCTATACCTATGGATCTAAAGCTAGTATTACCTTCATGTTAACACAACAAAAGATGAAGTTTCAACATTAAACGAGTGTAAGTTTAAATACATCATATAGAGAAACAAGTTTTTTTCCATCATGAGAGCTCTTAATAAGTTCAAAGGTATGCTTGCAACCATCCATGTCAAGGTATTAGTCTCCCATCCAAGTGTGAGATACTTCATAATGGGAAAAAATATAATTGAAAAGAGATTTGGATGGGTGACAAAACTCATGGAGTTTGATGTCACCATAAAGGCCACGAAGCTAGTTTTAGTTAGAGGATTATGTGAGTAACTGGATTATAATTCTAAAAATGATCAAGAAGCATATTATGTATTGTAGGAAGAATAATAACAAGACAGTGCAGGCCCACTTGATGATAGTAGTTGGATAAATAACATGACCTGTTTTATATCTATTGGTGAATACACTTGTAATATAAAAAAATTAAAAGGCGGCATTTAAGATTTCAGTCCATTCATTATGCACTAATTGGTAGATTTATTTTCATAAATATCCTGGATGGAGTATTATTTAGATGCATTGAAGGAGATAAATGGATCAAGGTTTTAGTGAAATTCCATAATGTATTATTTGGTGGACATTTCTGAGGAAAGGTCATACTAATCAAATTCTTAAAAGTAGGATACTTTTGGCCTTCTTTATTCATAGATTCCTATCAATGGGTTAGAAAATGCAAAGAGTATGATATTTTTAGTGGTAAGAAGAAGATGATGGCCCTCCCACTTCATCCAATTCGGGTAGATGAACCATTTTATCGATGGGGACTTGATTTCATTGACATGATCAATATAGTGTCAAGCATGGGCCACAAATGTGTTTTGACAACATTTGCTTACTTTACCAGGTGGATAGGGATGTGGAACTTAATGAAGTGACTAAATAAATTATCATTAATTTCATAGAGGATAATGTAAGAAGGTGTAAACACAAAATCTATGAACTTGGGTACATTTTAATGTCCTAAAACATACTAATGTATACATGATTCCTAAGCAATAAAACTAGTAGTTGACAATTGATTTTAGCCTATTTTCTTTGTCTCTTGTATTCATTTTGATTTTACGCATCTTATAGCCCTATTCGAGCTTAACTTATTTATCTGTTATTTCCTCATAAACTAGCGCTTGGTTAGGACCATGTGCTCCTGACCCTCTCTATCATTTTCACACCCTTTTGGGTCTCATTTAAATTTTGGGCATCTTTTAATATTTTGGGTCGATCCTTCTAGTTTTCAATTATGAAATTAAAATAAGGGAATCATATATATATATATATATATACTTAGTTACTTATCCAAAAATAGTGGCCAAGCACTAAGCATTATCTACTATCACCTAAACTTGCATAAAAGGAAAAATAAAATTTCGAAGGAATACATGTAGAAAATCCATACAAGGGACAAGGGTTGCATCACTCTATATACACAACATAGGATGGGAAGTTCATTCTATTTAGTCTCACACATTTGCATACTTGGAGCATTCTAGATCTAGCCTGCTATCAGAATGAAACTTGCACAAGGGAAACCTAGGGAATCATAACACATACTTTCACACATAACTAAATGAAGTTGTAGATGTAGTATAACACTTGGTCATAATTTCACTCTTCGGGTGACCACCAGGGTTATTCCAACTCCCTATTCTTCATCATATTTATTAGGTTTGATGTTTTTTATGGTTATGTTCATTTATATATATATATATTATAGGTTATAGGTATGACTGGTGACTTTGGAGTGAATATAGAGAAAAAATTGAAATAAATAGCAAACCTCCTCTTGGATAGAAAAAATCAGAACATAATCATTTGGTTGGACACTAGCACCTAGAACTGTTACTAGCTCCTAAGCACTCTTATCCTCTTATGGGTGCTTCTATCCTACACATCTCTAAGTTCTAAAAATTCTAGTGTGTCTTGATGACACACTTCCCAGTCTGTACGAATAATTCCTTAGCTTTAATCACTTTCAAATCACTCAAAAATTATCTAAGTCATATATCTCTCTCACTTTATTAGGGTTTCATATTGTTGCATGCTTATTTCTTGTGTCTTAGTGTATTTTATCAATTTTATAGTAGTTACTCTAAAATTAGATTTAATTCAAATTAAATTAATTCATGTTTTGAACTCGACTGCTCAAACCCAGACTTGTTGCGAGGCATTCTTATGCCATGGCTGAGACTTATGAACCCTTTATCGATGAAGACCTTCATGATCTCCAGGCTCATATCACTAAACACCCTTAAGATGTAGATATCTTATTATTTGATACCCATGAAGATGCCACAAATTTAGGTGAGCTCAAACCTAAGGTCTCCAATGATATTCTTATTCAAATAACTCTCCTAGTTATTTGGACAACTTACATACATATTTTGGCTCTAAGATTTGTAGGTTGTATGTACTTCAATTGTCTCTTTGGCACATCTCCATGGTTTTAGATTCCCCATGCACCTTGCACACGCCTCTCCATGATTTCTTCTTTTCCTTTTCCTCTTTGTTCTTGTTTTCACCCTCCACACACAGCTTGTCCTTGCTTCCCAAAATCAGCTAGTTCCTAGGCCCTATTATGCACCCTCTCCTAAAACGCAACATATTATTTTATAATAGTTGTGCCTCGACCACACACTTCATCCTTAGGGATTATTTCCATTCCCCCCACATGTGGCACCTTTGTTTTCCCTTCCTCTATTTTCATCTTGCACCTCATTATTCCGTGTGCGTGCCTTCATTCCTTCTTCTACGATATTCCAAGCCACATCATCATATGAAAATCTTGAGTGTGTTACATGAAACTAATCATAGGGCACCATCTGGGAAATAAATCCTTGTGAAAAATCAATAAGTGACACGTGCCAGAAATGACAAAAATTTTTGCATAGATGGTCTTCCTTTCAGTCAATCAACATGTGCCAAGTGTCTTATGGGCATAAATATCTCTAACAATATATTGATATCCATATATTTTGTTACATATATCCGATCGATGCACACCTAGTCTCAATCAATAGATGTTGATGTAGGCTACAATGTTTGATATTCAAATTCAAAATGTTTGTGGATTTGGTAGGTAAGAAATGGGAAAACATCTTTCTAGACATTGATGAGTGGATCTGATTGCTCCAACCACTCAATTTGATTGGATCTACCTTCCTTCCTTCTCTAACATTCCAAATAGACTTGGGGAAATTCATTTGACATATTTGTAGGTGGATTTATAAGAATTTAATGCTCCTTGCTGGTGGTTGTATTTAAAATTTAGGTTTTCCCTCCTCTTTTCCCTCTTCCATCAATTCATCTACAAATTTAAGAGGTGTGCTCATTATTAATTTTGGAAATTTTGGATCTATATGCTCTTTCCCAAGGACTCCATATATTTGTATTTTTAGTTACAGACCTCTAGATCTAGCTCATGCATGTGGATATTGACCTATTTCACCATTGTAATAGTCTATGCATTTCTAGAAGTAATGAAAACATTGTTATTATGTGTCCTAACATGTTTGTATTCCTTCTTCTTGAGTTTCTTTTGCATTGTGCATTTTTTGTGTCACCTTACATCCCTTATAGGTCCATTTCAATTGTGTTTCATGAATTTGATCATGTAAATGTATGCTTGGTTGTGCTACAAATGCTTATCCTTCCCTCATGTTTTTCCATTCATTTTTGTTCAGAACAGATAATGTTAATCTATATTTTATTGGTGATATCACCTTCCTTAGATTAGTTTTCCATTCTATTATTCTTTTATCCTTGGTCCCTTGGCATTGTTAGCTTAGTTTTTCCTTCTAGCATTAAGAGTAGTATTAACACTAGAAATAGATAGAGGAACCAACCTTCTTAGGAGATCTGTCTCAAGGGCGCAAGGTCCCACAACTTGAAGATGGTTCCATTGTTGTCTCTAACAACTTGGATCTTTTAGATCAAAGACGTGGGTGCACATTTGAATGACCAAGAATTTTTGGCACACCTGGAGGGACAAGCAGTGAAAGCTTAGATTTCAACATTACAAAGTTTGGTGTGTGACTTAGCAATTTCTAGCCTTTGGAGGCTCATTTCAAACACATATGGTGACTCCCAATTCTTAGATCTACCATTTTAGTAGCTAGAATTCCTTTTACAAGAAGAGTGCACACGAGACAAAGTGTTACAGCTGAAGGATCTTTCGAGTACACTCCTTTTATGACAAGAGTGAAAATGAGACAAAGTAATGTGGTTGAAGGATCTTCCGAGTACCTCTAACTTTAACTAAGAAGTACATGCAACAGAGTTCCCATGCATAGGTTCCCATCTCTAGCACACCAAGGACACTCTACTCCCCCTCATAAAGGAAAAATGTGCCCTACCATGGTGCTTCAACATCCTCCTCCTCTGAGGAACTTTGCTAGATTCACTAATGGAAGCCTTCCCAATCTCAATGCTCAGCATGATATGCCAGTATCCTCTCTCAAGATCATTCCATACTTCATGGGAGAGAATAAACTCACCTCTGTTAAACACATTCAAGATGTGGCCAATGTGTGCTCTATTTATCTGATCACACGTGATGATTTTTCTGTTAGAATACTTACAACCTCTTTCAAGGGTAAAGAACTCCAATGGTACTAAGGCTTGATACCTGCATCTATTGCCACTTGGGATGAGCATTGGTTACTAAAAATTTGATACATATTCTTCTTCCTTTATGTGGTGTTGTGATAATTATTTTTTCCCAATATCTATTTTATATTTGGCATTGGGATGCATAAATGCAATACTACAGTTTCTCCATTGGAACAATTGGGGATTGATCACCCTTATCCTTTTTTAATTTTAGCATGTCAAATCCAAATATCCAATTGTAAGTAAGGAAATGATAAGATCTTCTCTCCACATAATGAATAGATGTATTCCTTCCATGTTTTACACGTCTTAATTTCACTTTATGAAAATTAAAATTCTATATTTACATGTGATTTATAGTTCAATTTATACTCTATAAATTAAATAAACTATGTGTTGCATGTTTCATCATGGAGTATGCTAATATCAACATATTTGGAAAACCAAATATTGGAGAGAAAATAAAATATTTCTACAAACTCAAGTATAGTTTCTTGTAAGCATGCAATTTTCATTTCATAATTAAAGGGGGTAAATTTAGACAATCAACACATGGAAATTTATCATCTTGACATTGTTAATTGTTACTTTTCTTATTTTTAAATTAAAAAATGACATCCTATCTCCACTTAGTACATATTTAAATATATTTCCTAACTTTTTTATTCCCAAACACTCATGTGTTGAAAAACTTTGAGTGTAAAAGCATAAGATCATTAGTTAAAATATTGTTTTTAGTGTGAAACTTCTATATTTAATTCATCATTTACCTATCCAGAACTATACATCTATATCAAGATGTGGTATTCAGTTCTTCCTAACGTGTACATTCTTAGACTGACATATCTTCCAACTCTTAAATCAATTTAATATCTATTGTTGACTATTTTCATTTTCCTCGGTCATCCTTATCATAATAATTTACCTTTAGACCCCTATATGATAAATTTAAGATCACATCCTTCACTCACCTAGAAAACATATAATAAATCACTTGGTACTCTTATTAAAACACATACAAAATGCTTCAAGTCTACCTAAGTCTTCCTTAAGATAATGAAAATCCATTAGGGAAGCCACTATTTTTTTCTGAGTGCTGAACCACCTCAAGGAGTGTACCTTCTCTCAATTTTAAGAATACCAAGAACCCCATTTCAAAGTCAAGTAATAAGAGAACAATCATCTCAAGAATATTTAAATTCGTTAAAGTTTCCAATTACTCGTGTGTCTATATATATATATTGCATGATAGGTGGAGAACTATGTATAGTTTGAGGCCTCCTCATAGTAGTGTTGACATAGGAGGTGCACATATTTTACTTCAACCCAAACAATAACCTTCTTATAGGGTCTCCCAAATATGGAAATGGTTTTAGTTTGATTCAAGTATTTACAAATGGTTTGGGGATTGTGTGACAATTAGGGTTTGAAAATAAAACAAATTTCTAGGACACCAAAGGATATATAATATTGTAAAACCCAAAATAACGTAGGTGCAAGACCATATAATAGGTCTGAAATCATAAACCAATTGTAGAAGACCTGTATGGGTATGAAATAAATGATCTCTCAATTATATTTTCTAGAATTCAATTTGATCAGTCTCTCTACTTTCATATTCCTCATTTGGTGCAACCATATTTATTCTATATCATATTGTATAGATGAGTACATCTTCCTTCTTATCTTCACAAGCTTGTATCATATTATATCATTAATTCAAACTACCATTATGCTATTATGATATTAAATAGTTAATTTTGTAAGTTAATTAATCATAATAGATCCTAGTTTCAAAACTTAGATTACTTTTACATGTTTTCAATTCCATAACACATTGAAAAGATAATTAAATCTTAAAAACTGTGTAAATAGAGTCCTATGAAATTATTATCTTGTGCAACTTCAAGGTCTTGAGGTCTATGTCCATGTGCTTCTAAATAAAATATTTATTCACTTTTTCATATGTTGTGATATTTTTCTTCACATCCCTTATTTAGTCAACTCATGTACATGGGATGTATAAGATCTTAGGTTTGAATTATTTTATGGGTTTTAGTGCATGCCCTCTCTATATATATTTAGGATTGCATCACAAGACTACCTACATTTCATTATTAGGTATCCACAAAAGGATATGTTTAGTCCTTATGTGACTTTTGATGGTATTACATATAGGATAAAAGTGTGATTCTTGAATTAAGAGTAATCCATATACACATCCATAAAAAATCTCAACAAATTTATTTTCTTTGAGGTTGTGCTTGTAGACACTCTATTTTGGTATTTTATCACTTTGACACTAGTGGTTGTGATTGTTCTTCTAAGCTATTACAAACACCTACATATTATCTCCACTCAATATGTCTTTATATCTCCCTCCAAATTTTCTTATTCCTACACACTTATATGTTGATATTTTCTAATAGAAATACATAAAATGAATTTGTAAAATTTGTCCATCATGATGTGAATTCCATATTTCAACCACCATCCTCCTTTCGAGAAAAATACAGTAAGGTCAAGATGTGGAATTTGGTCTTGACCAACATGTACGGTCTTAGAACAACACATTTTCCAACTTATATTTCAATTGGATTATATTTTTTGGGTCATTTCATCTTCATGGGTTGTCCTTTACATGAAAATTACCTTTAGAGACATATATGAGGATTTTTATATCACCTTATTTACTCACTTAAAAATCATATAGAAAATCACTTCACACACTCATTGTAAATACATACAAAAGGTACCCAAGGCTTCCTAAATCTTACCAAATATGATACACATCCATTAAGGAAATTGTACTGATAAAAATCGACACACGACCTTAAACCATACTTGACTTGTCGAGGTCATGTTGGGATAGTTGATGTCGAATGTTGTTGCGGTATTGATGGGAAAATATAGGAGAATCAGGGAATAAGATTGGGTAGTGTGAATTCCTAGTAGTTGAATTGGCCAAAAGGGGACTTAGAGGCTATGTGTGGGTAGTGTAAATTCCATATTGTTTGATTAATTGATTTTATCTATTTGAAAGGACATTAGCTAAATACAAAAAATAAAAAAATAAAAGAAAACTAACTATTCTAATCAAATTTAAAGTAATATTTTTTTTTTGTATTTTATGCTTTCTGGAATTAACAGAAGGAAACGAATAAATAAAGAAATAAGTTACCTCTAATTTGATTGACAAATCCTATACGATAAATAGTCGGATGTAGCTAATTATTTATGCAATAGTGTATTAAATATATACAAATCAATTAAATCCTCTCTAAATTATTGATCTGAATTAAATATTCTATTTTTCCTTAGAGGCATGGGAAGAAATCAAAGCTTCTTATAAGCTTTTCCTCCCCCGTAACTTCCCTGAAAAAGTAAAAAGGATTTTTATGAGAATTTTCTCTATGGGATGATTCTTCTATTGATTTCTAAACTAATACATAAGTTTTCTTCCAAAATCACCTCTTTGCAAATCTAGAGAGATAAACAAAGGAAGCTATCTTTCCTAAGAAAGATTTGTCGAAGAAAATTATCTACTATAACTATTTAATGATTACAACAATGAAAAGGGTAAGTGCAAAAAATGGGGGGCCAAAAAGGGGTCATAAGTGGATGGCATAATACAAATAACAATGAAATCTCAACTTGTAGGGATTATTAGCAATGCATGTACTCAAAATTTGAAAAAATTAAAGAAATATGGATCGTAGCATCAAAAATCTAATGTCTAAACTACTATTTTTTTTAAAAATGGACAAGTTTAGCTATATTAAACATTCAAAATTCAATGATTTGGTTTTTTTTTTTTTTTAAAGCCTATAAGATTGTAGTCTGTTTTCCCATGATTTAGATGACCAGAACTTTAGATATTATTTCCTTTAGTGAAAAATTAGATGTTGCTGTCTATCTTGGGATAAATTTTATTTTGTATTTTTTTATTAATATATTTTTTAATGATTTTTTCCTTGAAAGTGGTATGAAAACATAAAGAAAATGGAGCACTTTTCGTTGTCCTTCCATAACTTCATAAAAATATCAAAATTACCTTTTTTAACATGTATATAATTTCTCCACGGTTGGGATGGTATAGGTTTTATCACATTATGACAAGTGAAACAAAATTTTCAATCTTAAACGTAGACATGAACATTCACGGGAAAAATTGTCTTAAAGACCTACTATTAGTAAAAAATTATAAAATGATATTTATCATATTCTATTCAGTTTAAAAGCAATATTTCTACAAAGCTAATAGTCTCCCATATGCGATGGTACCATTTTTGTGACATGTTATTTATTTTTTGGCATGGTTCAAGTCCGCGGAAGAGAAAATTTGATGTTTTTTAATTTTTGATGTAAAATTCAAGATTTGATGTCCACTTTTTGGTCCCCCAACTTGCTACACTTACCCAAAATGGAAATTCCTTTTCTAATGAAATGAATAATATGGATAAGATTCTCAAAATAGAATTAAAGAAACATAATTACAATTCAAACTTGGTGTTTGCAATATTGTGGCAATCTAGTTGTGGTGTGCTTATTTGTCCCCTAAATTTTTATTTTCAATATCTTGTGTTCATGTGAGTATAGGATGTTGAGAATGCAGTAGAAGTAGGAAGGAGAAGGTGTTAGAGAAATGCCAACTTGATGATAGTATGGTATCAATGCAGGTGGAAGAGAGATAACAAAAGTGAATAGAGCTTGGCTAGGAAATTTCTAGAAAGAATTTTGTAGCTCAACAATACAAGAATACACAAAATGATCTTAGGACATTTTCTTGAGAACAAGTGATGGTTTTATAGAAGGTTGGTTGGGAAATGTTCCATCCATTTGGAAGAAATCAAGTGCCAAATAAAAACATGATGAGGGAGTTTGAATAGTCAATTACAAAATAAATGTGGAAGAGGACATTGCCACAAGTCACTCAAGCTTGAAATCAACTAAAATGGGTGAGAAACGTGCTCAAAAAGTGAACTTAAGTGAAGAAACCATGCATCAATTCTTGGGTAAATAATTTTAGAGAAAGCATACATGACCTCCACTTAGGAATGCTGCCTAGGATAGGACTGCCACTCAGGACCAATGTTCAGGAAACTAAAGGACAAAAGTAAAGAAAAATTGATGTGGGAAGCTACAAAAAATCAGGAAATGAAAAAGTAAGGTAAACAAGGCTAAAAATATACACTATAAAGAGGTTAAGGAGCTCGAACACCTTTGGAAAATAAATTAATCATCATTGGGAAATTTGAACTATTTTCTGATAATGTAGCACGTGAAAATTTCGATGCATACAGAAATAAATACTAAATTTATAAAGCACTCAAGTAGGTCAAAGAGTTCAGATTCCCTCGTATCCAAGCACTCAAAGATCCATACTCAATGTCTTAACAAGAAAAAAATTATCTCAAGCATGTTAAAAGTGATTCAAGTTGTCAATTAGATGCATTTATCTAGATATTACATGCTAGATGGATAACTACACATGGTTTGAGGAATCTTTGGAGTAGTGACGACATAGTTGTAGCATAAATTGTACTTCATACCAAACTCTAACCTTATTGTAGGATTTCCCACCCATGGTTAGGTTTTGAGTTCAATTTAGCTGATTGTGTATGGTTTTGAGGTTATCCAACACTTAGGGTTTGATAGTGACAAACATTTCTAGAAAAAAAAATAGCACATAAAGTTACATAATGAAATTTGAATTAAGCCCATTACTATCAAATAGGTCAATGACCAAACAATTGATCCTGATAGATTTTTATGGTTCTGTACCAAGGTATTTTTCAGTGGTAATCTTAGGAACAAAATATCTTTAGGTTTATGTGCACTCATATATCTCTTGTATTACTCTATATATCTATGTTTCTCTTTCCTCTTGTTTATTTGAGTTTATAGCATATTGTTATCACTAGTTGCAAGTATTAATGCATTATTATGATATTTTATGCTTAATGTTAGAATTTAATGAATCAGAATAGCTCTTAGTATTCTAACATTACATTTTTATTTTTTGTTGTTAGTTCAATATAAATAAAATATTAAGTAAATATTAAAAAGGGTGTAAATATTTTGTGAACATGCAATTATATCTTGCACCTTATTTCAAACCCTTGTGTCCACAAGGTTTCAACTTTGCATTGTATATTCATATTCATAACTTATTTTCATATATCACACGCCCTAAATCTTGTTTGCATAAATTTACTTATAGTATGATGTTCTATCCTACCCTTTGGATATATTTCTAGGGATCCTAATTTCTAAATCACCTTTCATTGTATATATAAAGCATTGCAATTTTGTTTCAAATTCCTATCAGGTTATTTTGAATATCTATCTATTTAATGAAAAATTATTTTTGTTTCCCCTAATTCTTAGCACATTTTTTTTTGTAAATTCAAATATATTATGTTTAGTAATTAGGGTATAATAATAAAAATATACACATTTTGGAAATTCCTTAGAGGTTTTTCTTCAAATTAATTATCTTCAACTATGCTTATTTTTTATTTGTTCAATTCATTGATTATTTTCATATATGGTTGTTTTTTATAATTTTATTTTGGTCAATTTTTTATAAGCATTAATTTTGGGTCATGTCCTCTATGATATCTTTCTTAATAGCCTCATATTCATCATTAAGTATATACTATTTATTATAAGATATATTATCCATTGAATAATATTGGATTCTTTTGATGAACCTTCAATGTCATTCCTTGAGTTCATTAAAATATATCTAGTATGTAAAAACATTCTCCGTGATTTCCTTCTATTCGTAAATACTCCTCTTACTAAACCACTTGATTCTATAGATTGCGTTCTCAGTGATTCGAATTTATATTCTAAATCTCCAAACTTATTTTTCAGAATTTTAAATAAACTTCCCAATGCATCCATTGTATCTTTCTTTGATTACATTATACTTAATCCTAATTGTAAGGATATTAATTGTAAAGTATTTCAAAATGCACAGATCGATCCTCACACATACCTTGCATATGTGGAGATTTTATTCTCAAGGAAGGTTTTAGTTTTGTACTTCATCTATGTGATATTGATAGTTGAAATTGTGATGATGCTTATAATACCAATTCTAAAGATATTCAACATGATGATACTTCAATATCTTCTCTTGAAATGAATATAAAAAATGATATACTTGAAACTCATGTTATAGTGGAATTTTGAGATTAGTAATGATATATCTATTTGTGATACTTCTCTTCTAGATCATAATGATGAAATTGATTATATTGAAAAACTTTCTCCTATTGATCCATAAATAAGTATTTTTCTTACTCTAAAATTTTATCTCAACGGATACTTATAGGTTGTATATTTAATAATTCAAAATTTTAACTCCAAAAATATAATCAAATTAATGCATAAATTCAATTCAAATAAGAATGAACATTGTACAGAAGTTAATAATAGAGTTTGAATGCCTACATCTCTGGGTTTGTTAAACGATGAATTGATTCCTTACAAATTTGTAAGTAGACAAAAAATTATAACACTTCAATGAATCTCCAATCCACCACAAATGCTAGTTCCAATCGGTCCTACAGAGACCCAGTCTAGTCTTGGAAGCCTTGCAAAATGTTTTGGTATGGCCTCCCTAATCACGCCTTCCTATTGACTTCTCCTCTATTGTATGACATCCAAAATCCTCTACATAGAGCTAATATGGAATCAAGTATTTTTTTCATCTCTGTAGCATGATCCTCCTCTGCGGCCTCCATGTAGTACTAGCTCCTCCAATAGATCTATTGTTATAATACTAAATTTTTTAAAATTATAAGAAATAATAGAGAATTAGAGCTCCAGTTGTCCCGTACAATTATCCTCTAATGTACTCAAAATCTCTTTACTCCATTCCTGAGTTTTAGGTATAAACACTAGACTTAGGCTATAATAATAATGGTGAGTTAAAATAACTCCCAAACCGCCTGTGAATAAGGCTTAGAAACTTGTTAAATAATTATAGATTTGATTCAAACTTAAATTATTTGTTATGCCTTGTAGTCCCCTTTTATACTTGGGCTAGGGCTGAAAATTATGGATATTAGCCATATCCTTGGTGTTTAAAACAACCAACTTGGTTGGCCAAGTTGGTTAAGACCACCCATTATGGTTGGGGAGGTTGGCGGTTTGAGCCTTGCTATCACCATCATTTCTAGTACCAACTCCATGTCTAAATTCACCATATGACCCAATCTCCAATGCTATCCATGCCCTCTATGGTGTGCAGACCATTTTGTATGTGTCACTGTCTAGTTATCTGCCCATGAAATTGGTGATTAAATACCTTGTTTCCATGTTGAGATGTTGGTCAGATAATCCCACATTTTCAAGGATGAGTTGGGGTTTATCCTTTTTAAAATCTTACATGGGTATATGTACCCATGGCTTTGGCCACGTCTCCTATTTTTCTTGTCGTTGCGTACAGATGGTGGTTTTGTTAGTTGGTCAGCTTATTTTGAATGGTTGGCTCGACTATATAACTCAAATCTAACATAATGTGGAGCTCAATCCTTAACTTAACCCCCACTAGATCCTCCATTCAACGAGTTTGGTTTCCCATTCAACTAGCTCAGTTTCTAGCTTTCCCTTGAGCTTGGTCATATACTTAACCCCAGCTCAGTGTAACTCACTTGTTAACTCAATGAGATATTTGCAACTTTATGAGTTAATCAATATATCGACTGAGTCCCCCTCTAAAAAAAAGTGGACCCCATAGTTGAAAACCCCCTTTTGAATACCGTCAAATATTGGAGGCTAAGAACAACCTTACTTTTACTCTATCATTATCAAACAATGCCATTTATTGATTCCACGTTCACCCTGTAGTGATTTTACAATTATCTCTATCACTGTGATACTGGTGCCTTTATTTTCCTCATCGAATCCTATTCTCATGTAAATGGTATCTTATGTATATGGTTTCTATTTTGGCCCATTCAAAATGTGCCAAAATCCTGACTCTGAGCTCTCCTATAAGGAATAGGGTTTGAGAGTTCTTGGGAGCTTTTGATGCTCAAAATTTATCTTCGGGTCACTCCACCTCACTAAGGAGGATTTTGGTGGACAAAAATATTTTTTCTGAAAATTCAACATGGTTTCAATCCTAGGACCTATGACACATGAGACCAATACACTTTTTCTGATACTGACCACATTGTCTCCTCTTGGAAGATCACTTAGATCAAAACAAAATTCAATGAAATGTCATCTCCTTATAAATTTCCAAATTGGGATATAAAATCTTCGTTTGTTCTTTTCAAAGGATTTTATAATAGAGCTTTAAATACCAATTTTGTAGGAAGAAATACTAATCATGATAAAACTATTGTGAAGTATTTCCTACTTAGTAGCTCATTTGCTTCATCATATCCTTTTCTCCATTAGTTTTTTTATGTAAATTATGACAAATGTCTCTCTTGTTGTGTATGCATAGCTTATTCAACAAGAAAAATAATATACTACAACATTACGTTGTTAATAGTTGTTATCACCAAATCACTACACCCTCCGAATGGCCTTAAGGTGAACATGACATTCAGTGTGATTGGGTAACATAGGATCACCTCTAAAGTTGTGGGACTTGTGGGCATGAGGTGAACCTCCAGACAAGGTTGGCCTCCTCTTCCTAAAGTAAGCACTACATTACTCCTAATGCAATAAAAACAGCTACCTAGACCAATACTAACATTTCTAGGGGATTAGGGAGAGACATTAGTAAGAAATAAAAGCTAAATTATAAGTGGTGATGCACCAAGAAAGGGTTCTGCTAGAAAAAATTCTTTCTTGCCAATGAAGAGAGATGATCATGAGGAGGAAGAAGATACATCACATAAAAAATTCACATACAATACTTCATTCCTTGATAAGTAAAAGGACTTCCAAAACTTGTGAAAAAAACACTGATTACACAGTTCACCTGCAAGCATGAGGAAGGTAATTGGAAGCAAATAAATAATGCAAGGACAAATAGTTAGTAACAAAACATATGTTTTATTATTACAAACACTTACACAATGTAACATTACAACATTGAAATAGAGAAGTTGCCATTAAAATTTTGAGGAGAAAGGATTGAAATCCTAAAACTTCACAACTCATCATCTTGTGAAGAGAGGGGAAGCTTGGAAAAATTTCTAATTTTTTTTGGAATAAGCAACCCTTTACATTTTTTTAGCATTTCTCGATTTGAGGAGAGAAAGAAAGAGAAACCCTAGAATCTAGGCAAGAATGTAGCAAATAATTAATCAATGTTGTTGGCCACGTTTACCTCATTAATTGTAACTCCACCTTTTCAGGAACTATCCAAGAAATGAGGAAATCTTTCAATTCTGGAACACAAAACTTCCAAAAATCCATTTCCTGATGATTCCATTGTGTAATTCTCATTCTCTCAATTCCAATGACTAGAATTTTTTGTAAACAGAAAATTGGGGAGGAAGTTATGTTTTCTTGAGTGAAAATTATTGTTCGAGCATCTGGGGCATTGTACTTCATCAAATATCATAAATTCACAAATTTGAATTTATCGATTAAAATGGTATTTTAATATTTTTCCTCCATTTAAATAAAAATAAATTTAATATTTTAAAATGATTTTAAATATGCCTTTGGTGGAGCTATCATGAGTGTAATATTGCATTTCAGGTTATTTAGATGAGAAAATGCTGAAATAGCTCGTTCGAGCTCCATACATTACCTTGTTGGTCAAGATTATTTTCCACTTGTTGGGCTCTTCATATAACTTAGTGGCCAATTTGCACTCATTTTACATTGAATTATTTACGTGAGCCCACATTTTAGTCTTTGACTGAGTCTATCACATTGAATTTTACACTAGCCCACATTTTTTTGACACCTCATGACTTTAATGTTGTTCCTACCAAACCCCATGCCTTAGTCCTTACACTGTCAGCCAACTCGAAACTAGGTTAACTCACCCATCGGATCGGTAATTTACCCCACACAACCACTAAAAGCTACATTTTCATTTTGATCTACCAACCATCTCGCTTCTGAAACCAAAAATACCGACTCTCTTACCAATTCAGAGTTTAGACATTAGTTGTTTCAGACACTTAACTTGCTGACACTGCCAAAAAATTTCTGACTCACTCGAACCATCTTCGTTAAGCCGAGCTACCTTCTACTTGCTACAATGTTGATCTCTCAGCCAAGATCACTGAAGTCCTCCATGAGTTAGCTCATGCAATCCAAAATGTGATTGACAAGATGCTGAGTTCCATCCCATTTAACTAGCTCAATTGACATCGAACTTCCTACATTGAGTGATTTCCAATTCACAACATTTCTATAATGGTTCGATGCCACTCACCTTAGCTCATTAGCTCTCGCAAGTGGACTACAAGATTACTATATGCCAGGCCCCATCATTTATTATACGAGCTCCAACCTTGAGTCTTATACGTTTGATCTTGGTATTTCATCACAACGGTGAACCATTCTAACACTGAGGTAGATCATTTTAACATGATGGCAGATTTAAATGACGAGATCTGGATATTTTTTAACTCAACCTGAGTTATTCATCTCCTAATTTTTCTCTACCACCGATTTTTCCATGATACGAGATCTTGGCTATGTTATTGGTGATTCAATCCTACCAAATTATGTGGCCTTTGTAGAGTCATGCATTGATCTCAAATTGAGTTTTTGAATTACCTTTTCTACATTCAATCTGGACCTCTAATATACCATGAGCCCTGATACCTCCGTCGAACATGCACTTTAAGCCCCTCTTTAACACCAAGAAGAACAAAATAAGTGGCCCAAGCTGATTAATATAAATCATCCCCCAAATTTATATCAATGCCTTCGTTGGATTCACTGGGGTAATCATCTTACTCGACCTGAGCCAAAAATCATTGAGCTCTCATTTCACCATGTACCAGTGAACCTTTTTCTTAAGAAAATTTGAAGTATTAACTCCATGCATCAAGATGATACATCTCTACATCATAAGGAAATTTGATCCCTCTTTGTACCTAGCTTCTGGGAGCTCGCAAGTTCTATGCATAACTCAATGTCAAGCTTAGTGATTGATTCCTTCTTTAGCTTGAATGATATACTATGTCAACTCAGTGAGCTGATTCTCGAGCCACCCAATATCAACTCTCCAATTCATATGCAAGTACCCTACATGACTCACCTTGGTATATGTCAACTAGCTCACTGAGTAGCTCAATGAACTATCTCGCTCAATGGCCTATTTTACTTTCCAAATATGACCTTTCCTTGATTTGTTAAATTTCATGACTCTTATCAAAACTGAGGAGTTAAAAAATTACCCAAAATAACCCAGAGTGCTCATGAAGGGATTTTTCGGTACCAGGGTACAATTGGCTCTCATCATCCAATTTTTTCCTAAGGGGAAAACTTGGATAGAACTTTTGGAAACCTATAGGGAATTCTTTCCTACCAATCACAAGTCTAGTAGCCTATAACATCCATTGGGCATGGAGTTAATGTTATTCCCAAAACTGATCCTGAACTTGAAGTAGACCATTCAACCTTGTCCATTATCCAAGGTTGTTAAACAAGAAGTAAATTGGAACCCATGATTGCTTGGAATGCACAGCATAATGTAGAGATTTGAGTAAAAAATATCCTAGTTTTGGACATCATGGAACTCTATTAAACTTGAATTTTTTGCTTCTTCTGAAAAATTTAACCTTTGACACACTATGTAAGAGCAACAACAAAACAAAACACACACCAAAACTTAAAAACCAAACATGCTTCAAATGAGATAGGTAGAGTGTGCCATGCACTTATTCTATTGAAAACAAACCTATTCCTATCCTACACTAACTTGAGGTATAGGTGATCCAAATGAACCCTGAAATTGGTTGTGTAAAACAGCTCCCTTTCATCACAATGGGCAGCCATGAAGATAATTTGACAACAGTCATGACTGAGACTGAAAGTGAAAAACTAATACAATCCCAATCCTCTACTTGACTTACCAAGGAATCAATTGGAAATAGAAAGTATGCCTCTTTTAGTTGCTCTGTATTTGTTTTATAGAGGCCTTACAACTGAAACTTGGGGTTCTGAAACTCATCCTCACATTCTGAAATGAATTTGACTTGTGGTAACTTCTCGTTTAGCTCCAAAGAAGCCAAATACCTTATGGGAAAGTCTAATCCTATAAAAATATCCCCTATTTTGAGCTTTAACTTTAACCAGAATTTTTAGATGAAGACATCCTTGAAAAAGATTATTATCTATGAGCTAATTTTTCTCTTGTTTCCCATTTACAAACAAATCACCTTCCACATGAATGGATGGTACCAATGTGATTCTCCCTTCATTCTTTTTCCATATTTTAATAAAAAGGAGTTCCTCCTCAACAAGCAGGTGCCCATCTAAGAATTCCTTCTCCTCCAATTGAAGGCAAAATTGACTTGAACACTTAACCCCTTTATTAATCATGAAATTTAAAAATTCAAACCCTCCTATTTGTAGCTTTTGAATACTGTTAAGGGCAGCAATATCCTCAAGAATATTCTCCTCCACCACTGGTTCATCAACCACATCAGGTTCTGTAACATAAAACAAGATGATCTCTATGATCTAATCTACATTAAATGCATCGGAATCAATCATATCTTCTCTTGCTTACTCCTCGTCCACATGTGATGAGGGATATGGAATAATCAATTCCTTCAATTTTGATTCAAAAGGATAGTTATGAGAAATGAGTTTTTCTTTAGCATTTTCCTCTACAGTATTAGTCACTTTTTGTTGGAAAAGAAGTGAAAAAAATAACAAAACTGTCAAGTTCCATAGGCTCGTGTCCATCAAAACATTCTTCCAAATCTAGTAGATAATACTCTTCTTATTACTCCGGCGATGTCAAGGATTCCTTTTCAATCATAGTATCCTCTGAACTAGTAACTTGTTCACCCTAAATTTCTTCATCCTCAAACATGAAATTATAAAGGTCAAACTCATCTAATAAATCATATTTTTAAAATAATGAAGGAGGGGAAGGATTTGAAACCTCTCGTGCTTCCTGTTTCATACTCAAAACCACTGAGTCTGCATTGCTTTCCTTCACAACATGAACCTTCTTGTGGTTGATTTCAACATCTAATGAAGCTCTTGGAAAATTGATATAATGTTCCATAAATGTTACAATTTCATGACATGTAAGATAGTTATGATAATTGCACTCACTTGAAGCATCTTGCATGTTCAAGAGTTTTTATTAATTTTTTTGCATGTGTTCTTCCTCTTCCTGTGGATTTGAAACCAAATCTTGGACTTCTACAACTGGTTTTTCCACTTGTGGTGATCCAACCTCCTCTGATGATATGGAACCAATATGGATGTTACATTCTGAATAGGTAGATTGTTGGTCATCATTTACTTGTGCTTACTCTTGTGTACATTGAGTCTTCGCCACCTGTTTTTGAGATTCAACCTTAGATGAAGGCTGAATAAGGAGGGGAAATTTCTTGACATTCAATATTGTATCCCATTCCTTCATATTATTCACAAGCTCAACCTTACTAATTTTTTCAATACTCTCCTCTTCCTCTTAACTATAATCATATTCTTGGTCTTCTCAAAATGGGTTCAGAATAATAAGAGGAGAGGAGGGTTTAGAAAAGAAGGAATTTTTGAAGAAATAGGAGTAGAAGAATCATGATGGGGTGGAATAATAGTATAAGAACAAGTGAGATTCAAAATATGGGCAGTAGATGAAAGATTAGGACTGTGGGGCTCAAATTGGAATCGTATGGGTGGATTCATGGGAAGAGGGTTGTAAGATGTTAATGTAGGGACATCCCATTGACATGATTGACTAATATTACATTCATAATCCTCTTGACTCTTAGTCCATTTTCTAATCTCAAGTAGTGTTGTAACCATCCAATAGAGTTTATGTTTAGGGTTAAACTCACCTGCTATAGGGCCAGTCTAGGGGTATGGAATCCTGAAACCAATCTGGGCTACCTTTCTCACTTATTTAATCCTCATTTTCCCCATGTTATGCTCCAAATCTCTAACCTTTATCTATAAGTGGTCCTCTTTAGATGTCAAATAACCTCCAGAATCTTCATATCCTTTCTCTTTAACAACTCCAAAGTTTTTTGGATGACCAAACTAATCTGCATATTCCTCGTGTGGACATGCATGCTCAAATTGATATTCATCATAGAACTGGTCTAGAAGTGGGTTAAAATAGCTCGAAGATAGAAATTATTGTTGTTTCTACAAGTGAGAACTCCATAGTGGGACTGAAGTCATGATTGCACAACTTCGTGAATGGGAGATAAATGGAAAGATATGGAATAAAAATGATGGAAATGGGTTGAAAAAAGATAATCTATAACTCATAGAGTGGGTTACTTAGACTAATGGAGTCACCAGTTATGCTTCGGTATATCTCCTAAGGATGAAATTTCACTAAGAGCATAACAACTTAATGAAAATAAAGTGAAAACAAATACACACCTATGAAAGATATGACTCTTGTGCTTCTACCAGGCGAGCCAAAAAATATTGGTGTTGGTAGCACGGTGGCTAACATATTACAATGGGATACTTGAGAAATGAATAAATTTCACCTATTGTCCCACCAGAAATGCCAAAAATTGTTATCACCAAATCACTACACCCCCTAAATGGCCTGAAAGTGAACACGACATTCAGTGTGATTGGGTAATATGGGATCACCTCTCAAGATATGGGACTTGCGGGTTTGAGGTGAACCTCTTGAGAAGGCTGACTTCATATTGTTAAAATAAACACTACACTACTCCTAATCAACTACTTAGACCTATAGTAACATTTCCAAGGGATTAGGGAGAGAGATTTGTAAGAAATAAAACCTAAACTAGAAGCAGTGATGCACCAAGAAAGGGTTTTCCTAGAAATAATTTTGGCTTTCCAATGAAGAGAGATGATCATGAGGAGGATGAAGATATATCACATACTGAATTTACATATAGTACTTCATTCCTTTATAATTAAAATGAATTCCAAAAATTGCAAAAGAAACATTGGTTACACAGTTAACCTGTAAACATGAGAAAGGAAATTGGAAGCAACAAAAATAATGCAACGACAAATAGTTAGTCACGAAGCATAATTTTTATTATTCCAAGAACTTATACATTGCAACATTATAGCAGGGAAAGGAAGAAGCTTCCATTACAATTTTGTGAAGAAAGGCTTGAAATCCCGCAAATTCACAACAACTCAGCTTGTGAAGAGAGGGGAAGCTTGGGAAAATGTCTAACATTTTTTGGAATAATCACCCCTTTACATTTTATAGAATTTCTCGAGTTGAGGAGAGAAATAAGGAGAAACCATAAAATCTAGGAAAGAATGTAGCAAATAACTAATCACTATTATTGGCCATGTTTGCATCATTAATTACAACTCCACCTTTCTAATAAATATCCAAGAAATGAGGAAATATTGTAATTTTGGAACACCAAATTTCCAAAAATCCATTTTTTGACGATTCCATTGCATAATTGTTGTTTTCTCAATTATAATGACTATAATTTTGTAGATAATGGATAATCGGGGAGAAAGTTATGGTTTCCTGAGTGAAATTTGTTGTTCGGGCATCTGGGGCACTATACTCCATTAGATCTCATTAATTCACCAATTCAAATTTATCCATTAAAAATGGTATTTTGATAGTTTTCCTCCATTTTTTTTAAATTATTGGTAAATAGTTTTTTGAAAGGGACTATACCCTTGTAAAAAAAAGAGGGCCTAGAATCCAGAATAGGAATGAAAACCATTATAAAAAGGATCAAGATCCAAATGATACATAGAAACCCAAAGTATCCCTAGAGCAGTTACCCTAACACAACAAACCAGTTCGAACACTGCAGAAGAACAGCAAAAAACAACAAAAATTACATAGGAGTGCAACAAGAGAATCCACAATTAATTCTTGGCGGCTTTGTCGATTCTGGATTTGATATTTTGCCAAGAGGTGAACATAGCCAATGTCATCATGTGGGTAGAGTCAGTAGCATCCAGCTATTCAATGGTCTTTTTGCTTTCCTTTTCCGTGCCCCAAAGAGTTGTTGGTATTCCGCTGAGATTAGAGACGTTGCGGACATGCTGCTCAATAAATTCTTCAATTGCACTAAAAATAGTCATATTATGGTCATGGCGAGTCTTGGATTTCCCTAAACAGTTGTCTAAGGAGTTCATATTTTTTTAAATGTATTCAACCTGTTTATTATCAGTTTTAGCCTCCTCCTCCTTCTTCCTTTTACCTTTTTGCTTTGCCAAGTTTTTAACCTCTTCTTTCAACAACAACATGTTAGCTTCTAACGCATCCAACCTTTTTGTGGATCTCTCAATGTGTGTCTCCTGTGAACCATTATTACTAATATGTAGGAGGTTATGGGTAATTTCCAAGTCCTGAGGAACATTCCTTGAAAGAGGGGTATCAAGTTTCAGTCTTCTAGAAGACCTAGTAACAAGTCTGGTCATAGTGGAAGCGAAGGGGGTGGGAGCAGAGGTGGGTGGGGATGAAAGAGGGAGTCGAGAAGGAAGGCAGAGGGGTGATAACATAAGTGACGGGGGTAGAAGGTGAAGATATGGAGGTATCAGCAGCGGTGCTGGGCAAAGGAGGAACAGAGACGGGGGAGGATGGGAAGCTGGGTGACCTAAGAAGACAAAGCTTATGCAACAAGAATATGAGACCCTGATGCAGCGGGATTGCACGTGCATGCTTTTGAAACTCCAAAATGGAGCGCTTAAGAGAGTTAAGTAGATAGTGAGGGAAGCATACCATGAAACTCCTGTGGAAGTGATTGAGGAACATAAGATGCTTTGAGGGCACACTGACGAATCTCCCCTCCAAAGAGATGTAACGCACCATCATACGGGTGACCTCGTAAAAAGGTGGAGGGATAGAGCTGACCTACAGAACCACCATGACGAAGACCAGCTTCTCATTATCCTCAACAAATTTCCTCTCCTCAGCACCTCTTTCAATCCTTTTATTAAAAAAGTAGTACCCATCCATGCCAAGGCCAGTAGCTTCAGCTATTAACTCCTCATTGATTGAAATTTTCTGCCCACCATAATCCACAGTGTGATCCTTCAAATCCTTCATAAAATGAATGGATATACTTTGGTCATGACCCTAAATCTTCTCAATAAAATTAGTGATGCCTCCCTGGCTGAGAAGATTCCAAAGTTCTACATTATTTTTCCATTCCGGGTCTGCACTGGGCTCAATATGACAAGGGGCACCTCCCATTATCACTGTGCTTAAGCGCTTGTAAATAAAATTTTCAAAATCCTTATGAGGAGTTCTATAGCCTCCACAGTTACCAGTCCACCTTTCTCTGTTATTTTCTGCATGATGAGAATGATGACTAGGGTATCCGTTGTTGTTTCCACGAATACCTGAGTGACTGCTGCTATGTACCTAGGAAAATCCGCATGTGTGAACTTCAATCCCTTTAGAAACCCACTCCAGATCATCATCATCCTTATTACGGACTTGGGAATCCATAAAGCCCTATTTAAAAGCTGTTGAAAGCACACTATTTCCCACATATGTGGCTTTACTCTTCATATGTATCCACTTTAAGTTCTCATTATACTTCTTATAACCTTGATTTCCCATCAATATTTGCTTGAGTGTTGTTTTAATATCAGCACGTGTGGGAGTCTTATTTTTGAAGTTCCACTCCCAATACTCATATCTCATACCCCGAATTTGCATGCTCATAAGTATCCACTTGTATGTTTCTTTGAAGCTGTTTAGGAATGTTATCTTTATTATCCCAAATAATGTGATTAACATTTATGCCATAATTAGCCAATGCATCTGCCACCTTGTTACCCTCCCGGTAAGTATGCTTGATCCGAATGTTATTGAAGGTTTGGAAAATACTTATGAATTCCAAGATGAAGTCCTTAATGTTCCAACTTGGAGGTGAACATTGATTAAGATGATTAATGATATTAAGGAAGTCCCCTTCAAGAATGAGGTTTTAGATATTATGAGTTTGAGCAATTCGAAGACCCCATAAAGTAGATGATGCTTCAGCAAAATGATTAGTTTGAATTCCCATTTTTCTAGCATATGCAGCAATCAAACTACCTTTATGATCCTGAATCACTCCTCCCCACGCTGTAATTCTAGGGTTACCCTTAGAGGCCCCATAAAAATTCAACTTATACTAGTTAAGATAAAGAGGATGCCAATGTATAAAATATCTATCAATACTATTATCAGAATTATTTCGGATATTGTTAGCTCCAATCTGCCATTGGGACAAGATATGTTCTTCATTTTGTAGATAACTCTTGTTCTTGGGGGGTTTAAATCTAGCATTATTTTCTTTAATATCATTAGAAATTTTCCCAATACTGAGCTTAGAATTCTATTTTTTATTTCTAAAGATAATATCATTTATATCTTTCCATATCCTCCAAATAATATGAGGAATAACCAAATTCCAGAGCCTTCTAACAACACAATGTTTATAGGGTGGGCTCCATTGGGTCTAGAGCTAACTGAAATCCTTCGGAACCACCCAGAAAGCTTTAAAATACATATTTTGGTAGCATAATCACAATGGATAAATAAATTACTAATATCCTCAGAGCCTTTTTTACATATATGACATCTATTAGGAATTATGAAACCTTTTCTTGTCAGGTTGTCAGTGGTAAGAATTCTACCTCCGAGAGCCAGCCAAAAGAAAAAATTAATTTTAGGTGTTAACTCCGTCATCCAAATTCTACTCCATTAAACTCAGTTTGACTATTGTTGAAGAAATAATTATACCCAATTTTGACAGAGTAGTCCCCATCAATAGAATTTCTCCAGACCAATTCATCCTTAACATCTATTTGACTTAAGGGGATAAGGTCTAACTGATCTTGCAGGGAGGAAATATTTTGGATCAGATCATCTCTATCCACAGAAAGTTTTTTCCATTTGTTTTTGTTGCCATTTCTTTCAATATAATAATTGATTTTAGTGCCATACTTGCTTTCAAGACTGTCTTTGACCACACAAAATCTGTCCATAAGGCTGCCATTAAACCAGTTATCATCCCAGAATTTTATATCACAACCATCTCCCACTTTCCATTTACTACCTTGTTTAATGAAATTTCTGCTCTTCACTAAATTATTCCAAAAAATAGAACCATAGGGAAGGTGCTCATCTTGAAGAAAGGAAAATACAACTTGTTGATTAATGTATTTAGCCTTAATTAAACCTATCCATGGTTGCTTCTCAGAAAGCATTCTCCATCCCATTTTCGCAATGAAAGCCTCATTTATTTTCTTGATGTCTTTTATGCCCAACCCTCCTATATATATTGGAGTACAAACCTTATCCCAAGCAACTAAGTGAAATTTAAACTTCTCCTCCATGCCCTGCCATAAGAAGTCTTTCTGAATCCTCTCAATTCTTTCTCTGAAGGTAGAAGGGATCTTATAAAGAGACATGATATAGATAGGAAGATTTTGAAGAGTGTTTTTTATGAGCAGGCACTTACTAGCACTAGATAGAATGGCTCCTTTCCATCTAGACATTTTTTAAAAAAATATCACCAATAGATCATCCCACACCTTGTTAGAGACTTTTTTAGTGCTGAGAGGGAGTCCTAAGTAAGTGGCTGGAAGCGCACTTATTTTACAACCCAGAATTTTAGCAATTTTAAGCTGTCTTTCCTCAAGAGTGTTGAAGAAGTAAATGGAGCTTTTATCATAATTGATCTCTTGCCCAGAAGAAAATTCATAAAGCTGCAGAATAGCCTTGGTAGCCTTAGCTTCAATGAAGAAAGACAATAAAAGGAGGATTGTATCATCTGTAAATTGCTGATGAGAAGTAGCTTGGCTAATGGAAGTGGGCTTTGATCCTTTCAAAATACCGTCAATGACTGCTTTACCAATTATTCTACTAAGACTTTCTACTGTAAGAAAGAAGAGCAAGGGGGAGATGGGGTCCCCTTATCTTAGTCCTCTACTAATTGTGAAAAATCCCACTGGATCACCATTAACCACCACTGAGAATCTGACCGTAGAGATGCAAGCCTTAATAATTTTTCTGAATTTGGCTAGAAAACCAAATTTAATTAAGACTTTGTCAAGAAAAACCCAAGAGACCTTATCAAAGGCTTTATTCATATCAAGCTTAAGGACCATATTCACTTTTTTATTATTCTCCATAGAATGTTTGGTCTCATGAACCATAATCACTCCATCTTGGATAATTCTACCTTTAATGAATCCACTATGCTGCCTTGAAATTAAGAATTGAAGCCTGGTAGCTATGATTTTGGAAAAAATTCTATAGATAGCATTCACAAGGATGATGGGTCTAAAGTCTTTGAAGTCTTTAGCATCCATTTTTTTTGGAGAAAGCACAATTTGGGTGTTATTCAACTCTTTCAAAAGATCCCCAGTTCTATAGAATTCATTCACCGCTCTGAGAAGATCATCCAAACATATTTCCCAAAATTTATGGAAGAAGTTAATGGAGAAACCATCCGGGCCTGGAGCCTTGTCTCCTTCTAAAGTAAACACAACCTTTTGCATCTCTTGAAGTGTGACAGCTTTAGTGATATCTTTATATCTCTACTCCTCAATTTTGTCTTGGGGAATAGCCTCCAGAATGAAAGAATTTTCCTCAACATTAATGATATTCCTCTCATTAAGAAGTTTCTTATAGAAATTTAGAGCTTCTTCTTTGATGCTATTGGGATATTTTATAATATTTCCGTTACTTTTAGCCACTTCCACGATCCTATTACAAGCTCTATACTTCAAAGTAGTCATATGAAAAAACTTCGTATTCCTATCTCCTTCTTTAAGCCAGATAGCCCTAGATTTTAGTCTCCATAAGAATTCTTCTCTGCTGCAAATCGTATGCAACTCTAAGAGAATATTATTTTCATGAATTTGGTCTTCAACAGATCTCCCCATTGTATTCATTTTGATTTACAGATCTTGGAGCTTTTTTTTTTTTACTTCTTTTAGTTATCAAACACATTGCCAAAAACTCTTTTATTCCATATTTTAACTTGTTTTTTAACATTTTTGAGCTTTTGAATCAATCTAAATTGAGTAGTGCCTTCACCATTCCAAACCCACCATTATTTAATTTTTTCATAGATGTTTTCATGCCCCATCCACATATTTTCAAATTTGAATGACCTTCTGATGGGATTAGTCCAATTGAGAAGATTTAAAGCAATCGGATTGTGGTCCAATCCAATTCTAGGCAGGGAAGAGAGGTGGAAGTCTTGACTGAGAATCCAGCTAGTAGAAATCAGAGCTCTATCTAGTCTAACCTAGATAAGATATTTTCCCAACCTTCTATTATTCCAAGTGTATTTATTCCCATGGAGATCCACATCTAAGAGATTAAGCTCAACAATAAAAACAACAAAATCCTCCATACCTATGGAAAAGCTGGAGATTCCTCCATATTCTTCACCTGGGTTTAGAGGAGAGTTAAAGTCCCCCATGACAAGCCAGTTAGTTGTACTATGTTGGTTTCTAAAGATCTTAAGATCAGTCCATAGTTTACGTCTCTTACGTCTCCCACTAACCGTATTAGCATAGATATTAGAAAGGATCCATTCACCATTGTTCTCAATAACATGAAATTTAATAGCAAGATGATTAGTGATAGCATTAAGAACCATACCAATATAGTGTCTTTTGTCCCAAAGAGTAGCCAGACCTCCAAAGGCTCCCTGAGAGTCCACTGCAGCCATTTCAGAGTTTTCCCAAAAACTCTTTTTATTAATTTCAAGGATCTTATCTTTCATCTTAGTTTCCTGCAAAATAAAAATACTATGACTACTAGAATCACATAACTCCTTAATGATTCTCTGTTTTGGAGTTTCCGTTTAGACCTCGGATGTTCCAAGAGATAATATTCATTTAGTAGGAGTGGGAGTTGGGATTTCCTAATGGATCAATTGACGTTGAATGCCATCTGCAATGTATCTCTCTGTTCTCTTGGATCTAAGATCCTTTTTCGAGGGCCTACCTCTTTTAGAACTACTTCCAAAATCTACTAGTCTTCTAGCAGAAGATCTAGTAGTTATGGATGTTGAAGTTTCCCAGCTTTCCATTTTCTTTTTCTTTTCATTATAGAGCGATTCTGGGATAATTTCAAATCCTTTCATTCTTTTTTTTTTGATATGACCTCTATGAATCCAGAAGTTAGCTCCTCATCTTCCTTGAATGGTGTTACTTCTCCCTCTTCTTGCTCTTTCTGATTCCTATCAATAGAGTGTGGATTTTCTGATCTGTTGCTGAAGCAAGGAGGTAAAACTGTTGATCCATTGCTAAAGAAAGGAGGTATATCTGTTGATATTTTACTTTTTCCCCTTAGAGTGTTTTTTTGCAATGTTTCTTCAGAACCCATGTTATCCTTGTCCAATATTTCCTCAATGATGCACAGAGAGTTATCTATCTCAATTTCCTTATTGTCATCCAAAGTCTAATATAGATCATCAGGGATGATATTTATCTTTACAGATCCTTCTTGTTCATCCACCACCATAGTCACCTTTACAAGATTTTCTAAGCCCTCTTTGATAGGTGCTGCATGCAAAGCTACCGCTAGGGTTTTTGGAGGCCAGACCAGGTGTTTCCTTATTGAAGTTCTAAACCCCCTTTTTTTTCCTTTTTATTGTAGTTCAACTCAGTCTGGTTAGGGGATTTTTCTTCTCTTTGGATTTCAATGTTAAGAACCCTATGTTCCTTTATCAATTCTAAGTCACCCATAGGTTGTTCTTTCTTTTTGTGTTTGTCCTCCTCTATAGAGATCTCCTTATTGGGACATTTTTTGGTGAAGTCTCCTATGTGATGACATTGCTTACACCTTAAATGAAATGTTTCAAATTTGATTTTTTGAATCCACATTCCATACTTAGATTTCAAGATGATGTGCTCCAGTAACTCCTATTCCATTTTAGAAGAAATGCAGAATCGAGAAAAAGCAAGTTTGGATCTATTTCTCATGGGCCCATCCAGCTCGATCGAAGCACCTAAGGACTTATCAATGTTTAGCAAAATTTCATCATCCCAAAATTGTAATGGTAGCCTAGGGATTATACACCAGATTGGAATGGTTTTTATATTTTCAATATTAGGGTCAAACCCTGGATACCATTTTTTCAAAAAGAGGCCCATATTACCCAGCCACCACGGTCCTCCTAGAAGCACCATTTCCAAATCAGTCTGCTGATTAAATTTTTCCAGAAAAAAACCTTGTGGCATGATGGTAATGCTCAGATCCCCCTTAGGTTTCCACTTTCTCAGAGCCCATTTTCTAATAAAATCAATATTAGGTCTAGAGCCTAGAAACTTACCAACAAGGGAAAGATTCACTTTTCTCAAAGCCCTATTAACATAGCCATCTGGGACCATTAGGCATGCAGAACCTTCACTGTCCTTTTCCCACGTGAACTGTCCTCTTTCAAGAGACTGCGGACCATCTTTTTTGTTAGGGTTTTGAAGAATCTTATTCCAAGCCAAAGGTGTGGATCCTAGCGTGTCTGCTTTTACAGTTTGCATCTGTTTATCCTTCTGATTCGGGTCAATAAGCAACCTCTCCTTAGCTATTCTTGGACTAGAACATAGACATTCTGTAGCCAAAATTGCATAAATCATGTTGAATGTACCTCCATCGCTTAATTTCTCCATTTTCCCTCAGTGTGTTATGTGACGAATAACAAAAAACATTTAATATTTTCCTCCATTTAAATAAAAATACATTTAATATTTTTAAATGATTTCAAATAATCCTTTGGTGGAGCTATCATGAGTGTAATATTGCATTTCAGGTTATTTAGATGAGAAACTTCTAAAATAGCTCTTTCGAGCTCCATACATTACCACATTGGCCGAGATTATTTTCCACTCATCAGGATATTCATACAACTTGGTGATCGATTTGCACTCATTTTACATTGAATTTTTTACTTGAGCCCCACATTGTACTCTTTGACCAAGCCTATTGCATTGGATTTTTACAATGGAGCACATTTATTTGACACCTCACGATTTTAATGTTATTCTTGCCAAAACCCATGCCTTAGTCCTTATATTATCGAGTAACTCGGCACTAGGTTAACTCACCCATTTGCTTGGTAATTTACTCTAGAAAATCACTACCAGCCACATTTTCCTTTTAATCTTCCAACCACCTCGCTTTCAAAACTAGAAACAACAAATCACCTATTACTTTGGAGTTTGGATGTTAGTTGTTTCGGAAATTCAGCTCACTGGCAGCCCAATTTTTTTTTGACTCACTCGAACCCTAAAGTATGAAGTTTAAATTTTGGACTTCAAATTTAAGAGTTCAAGTAAGCACTAAACCAATTCACAACCTTAAGTTATCTGAGTCCCGAATCATTTAAACCCTGAAATACAAAAGAATCACCTCAAAAATCGAAGTCATTGTGTCCCTTTAGGCTCTGAAAACTATGAACTTGTTCTTCACAAAACCTCTTATAACTTGTTTGACTCGAGCCCATTGTCATGCCTAAAGTTTTTTGCCTACATCAATGCATAAATTCTAAGATAATATTATAGCTCTGCACCTATCTCCGTTACGCCAAGTTTTCAACCGCTATGTATACCAAGAGATCCTACTCAAATGCCTCAGTGTTTAACTTCATACAGAGCTTCATCCCTATTACAACCTTGAGCTTCTCTTTCCTCATCCTAACCGAGCTATTTTCAAATTGTCCCTATACCCGTGGACTACCGAATTGGCTCATCTTAAAGCTCTACTAGCTTCATTGTGACCTAGTTCATGTGTTAGGTGAGTTATTATGGATTCAGATCCAAGGTCTCATCATTGTTGGTTCTCTAAAACTCGCAAAGTATTTGGATTTTCCACTTCTCTTGCAATGTTACCTCTACTTCCTACCTATAATTTTCACACTTTTTGAAACCACAATGATCCCCCATCATCCAATTCTAAGTTGATTGTTTAGCTAGCCACCAATGTAATCAAACTCTTCCTCTCAATGCCTTACTTCCCGACCTTGATGACAAAGCCACGAATTATTTTTCTCTTCTTTATGCACAAGTTTGTTTCCGCTAAATATCTCAGGCATGCCCAAGCCATTAAGCATCCTTTATTGAACCAATTCAGATAACTTATGCCTTTGGCGTGCTATAATATTTACCACATTGATGAGGTCATGTATTGAGCCACCATCGAAATGCCATTACGCCATTGAACTAAAACTATGCAAAAATCCTTTTATAACATCATGTCAAGTTGTTTATATCCTTGATTTAATTAAGCCAACCATCTTCCTTAAGATGAGGTACCTTCTACTTGTTTCAATGTCGATCTCTCAGCGAAGCTCAATGAATTCTTCCATGAGTCCACTCATGCAATCCATAATGTCATAGAAACAATGCCAAGGTCCATCCCATTCAACTAGCTCAATTCACATCGAGCTTCCTACATATGAGTGATTTCTGATTCATGACACTTTTTTAATGGTTCGATTCCACTAGCCCTATCTCATTCACTCCTGCATCTGGACTACCAATCTTACTATATTTCAGTCCCCATAATTTATTCTACAAGCTCCTAGGTTGAGTCATACATGTTCAATATCAGTATTTCATCACAATGTTGAACAATTATAACATGAAAGTGGATCATTTTAACACAACTGTGGATTTAAATGTCGAGGTCTAAATATTTATAAACTTGACCTAAGTTATTTATCTCCTAATCGATATATAGCACTAATTTTTCCATGATATGAGCTTTTGGATGTGTTGTTGGTGTTTTAATCCTAAAAGCTAAAAAATTATGTGGCCTTCATAGAGTCATGCATTGATCTCAACTTGGGTTTCCGAATTACCTTTTCTACATATATACTATGAGCCCTTATACCTCCATCGGATATATAATTTGAGCCCCTCTTTAACACCATGCAAAACATAATAATCAGCCCAAGATGATTAATATAACTCACCCCCCCCCAAATTTTTATCAATGCCTTTGTTGTATTCACCAGTGTAATCATATTTCTCGATTTAATCCCGAAATCATCAAGATCTTATTTCACCATGCACTGGTGACCCCTTTTCTTAAGAAACTTTGAATTCTTATCTCGATGCATCCTGATGATACATCTCTAGAACATAAGGAAATTTGATCCCTCTTTGTACCTATCCTTTGCATCCTCGCAAGCTTTGTGCATAGCTCAATGTCGAGCTCAGTGATTGATTCCTTCTTTGGCTTAACTGACATACTATGTCGACTTAGTTAGTTGATTCTTGAGCCACTAAATATCAACTCATCAACTCATATGCAAGCACCCTATGTGGCTCACCTTAGTATATGTCAACTATCTCACCTAGTATCTTGGCAAGATATCTTGCTCACTGGCATATTTTTCTTTCCAAATATGATCTTGCCATGATTTGGTAAATTTCATGACTCTTATCAAAACTAAGGATTTAATGGGATAAAAAATTAACCCAAAATGACCCAGAGTGCTCATGAAGGGATTTTCTAGTCCTAGGGTACAATTGGCTCCCATTGTCCAATTTTTCCCCAAGGGGAAAAATTAGATAACAATAATATCACATAATTTTCCCTTTTAACGGGTCTTACAATGCATGTATATAAAGATTTACAAATAGTTCCTAAATGAGTCTTTCAACTAATGTCATTATTTTATTTGTTTAGTACACATATGAGCGTATAAAATATGGGTATATATTCCTTTATTATACTTGGAAACCCAAAATGCTCAAATTTTATACAATAGTAGATGACTATATGTTTACAACCCAAGATTCCTTACCATCAATTGAATATTTGGTGTGGACTTGAATTCCTCAATGATTTCTTTGCGAGTAATTTAACAACCCCTTGTCATTCACGTAATCCACATCTGGTTCCAGATGATTTCTTGGTGCATATAAGTCTAACAACTCACTGAGGTATCCATGGCATGGTTGAGTGACCTGACTAGTCTCAAACTTGACTATCCATCCATGATTTAGTCAAAACTCAATACCATCACCTTCCTTTTTCATGAATGTCTGTCAAGTAGTTAGGTACATGTTTCCAAATACAACCTCTTCCATCTCCAATGGAATGATATTGAGGGTAACCAAGTCTAAGAAATTCCCCCCTACATCATATATCAAGGTGCAAAAGCAAATCACCATACCTTGGATAGTACTGCCATGTGTGTTGAATATCTTGGTATGAGGCAGAGGCAAAGTGGGTAAGCCTATACAACGTACTACATCATCTTTCACATAGCTTATACTAACTCCCCAATCAAATACTGGTCATACTAGACATCCCTCTAAAATTTTTGGAACACTCTATTTGGAAACCTTTGTAGAATGTAACATAATGTCAGGATGTCCAAATGGGGTGATTTGGTGTCTCACAAGATATAAATGTTTAATTACACTTGGAAGGACATGATATTTTCCTCTAGCTACAACCCTCTTCTAGAACCACTGTGGTGCCCACTTTGGATGCAATAGCCAACAATGTTCTACATCATTACCATGTTTATAATAAAGGATACATACAAGCCTGGTTGGTGATTTAGAACTCTTTCGGTGGCACTTCTTCCATTGACAATCTTCTGATAGACGGATAGGTAGGGAGGTAAGGCTCCTCTAGAGTTAAAAAATCTACTGATCTTGTAAATATTATTATACTTTCACATTCTCCAGGAACTTGCTCAACTCAAAAATCTGGTGTGCCTAATCATGATGATGTGACATCACCATACATACCATATTACCCAATATTATGAGCACAATGGGCTAATGGATGAACTGGTAAAAATCCATTTTCACTATAATTAAAAGTTTTCACAGGTAAAAAAACATCTCTGAGACCAAACTTGTTTCATATATAGAAATTTTGCAAGTAGGAAAACCAGCTCTTGTACCAAACTTGATCAGTAAAAATATAGGTTTCCTACTAAAAGTTTATGTCAATGGATCCTTGGAAGTTTATTTTTAATGAAATTTTTTAACTCCACAAATATAATCAACTTAATGTGTAAATTTAATGGAAATAATACTGAACACTTCACACAAGTTGATAACGGAGTTTAGTAGATGGCTACGTCTCTAGGTTTGTTAAATGACAAATTGATTCATTATAAAATTCCATTTGTAAGTACAAAGAAACTTACAACACTAGAATGATTCTTTGGTCCACCACAAACTCTAGTGCTAATCGGTCATATAGAGAACCATACTAGTCTTGGAAGGCTTACACATTATTACGGAATGGCCTCTTTAACCACACCTTTCTATTGACTTCTCCTCTACTGCATGGCCTCAAAAATCCTCTACAGATAGCTAATTTGGAATTGGTGTCATTTGTTGGCTCCATAGCACAATATTCCTCCGGTCCAAGGAGTGATAACTCCTACAATAGATCTATGTTACAATACTCAGTTTTTAAAATGCCTAACGAAAAGAAGAGAATCAAATCTCTAGTTTTCTTGTATAATACTCCTCCAGTGCACTCAAAATCCCTTTACACCATTCCCAAGTTTTTGTTATCAACTTCATACTTGGTCTTATTAAGCCTGTAAAAAACAATAATAATAATGAGTTAAAATTACTCCTAAAATTCCTTTGAATAAGGCTTAGAATCTTGCTAAATAATTCAAAATTGATTTCTTTGTTAGGCTCCATACACCCCCTTTATACTTGGGGTGGGGATGAAAATTATCGATATAAGCTATATCCTTAGCATTTACAACAACCAAATTCATTGGAAAAGTTATTTAAGACCACCCTGGGGAGGTCGCTAGCTCGAGCCTTTCCATCACTGTTGCTGCCACTACCAGCGTCATGCTTGACTCAACCATTCAACCTGTTATCCTATGCTATCCATGCTCAACATGATGTTCTCACCATTTTGGATGTTCCATTTCCTAATTTTCCACCCATGAACTCGATTGTTAACTCCCTTGTTGCCACATCAAGTTGTTAGTGGGATACTGCAAAATTCACTGATATGAGTTAGGGTTTTTAATTTTTAAAGGCTTACATGGGTATATTTACGTGTGACTTCAACAACATCTCCCATTTTTCTCTCTGTTGGTTGTGGATGGTGGTTCTGTGACTTATTTATCTTTCTTTGAATGGTTGAATCAACCATGTAACTCATCTTTAATTCAATGTGGAGCTCGATACTTAACTCAACCACGTCTTCGTCTTCCATTCAGCTAGCTAAGTTTCCCATTCATCCAGATTGGTTTTTAGATCACCCTAGAACTCAATCATCTACTCAACCTCATCTCAGTGCAACTCTCTTGCTATCTCTATGATCTAACTACAACTTCATGAATTAATCAATACAACAGATAAGTCCCCCTCTGAAACAAATATGGACCCCACAGATTAAAACCACCTTTTGACGACCTTTGAAGACCAAATTCGAAGACCAACTTTATTTTTTCTCCACCATTATTACACTAATCCATTCGTTGATTCCATGTCCACCTTATGGTAATTTTGCAACGTGCTCTATCGTTACATTACCAATTCCTTTATTTTACTCCTTGTCTCTTACTCTCGTGCAGATAGTATCTTGTGCATATGGTGTCCATTTTGGCATGTTCAAAATATGCCAACAAAATGACTTGAGATATTCCAAAAGGAATAAGTTTTGGGAGATCTTGGGAGATTTTTATACCTAAAATTGACCTCTGTATCACCTATTGCTACATCTAATATACCTATGGTTCTAGGGGAAACCCATATTCCATTTCAAAATGTTACGATTTCCATGGATTTGAAAATTATTACTTGGAATAAATCTCGATACATCTCTTACAATATAATGATTTATGATCCAAATGATTGTATCATTACCTCACTTGATGCAACTATTTTCCCTCAATTGTTCACATTATTTGTAATGACTATTATTAATTGACCTCTTTAAAATTCTCTAAAGAGTTTCTATTCCTCTATGATTACATCCATTATTATTACATATACAATGCTTGCATTTTTAGGGAAAAAATAATATCCTCCTTCCAATGTTACACTTACCAAGGATTATACCCATACTTCTTTACACATTCTTAATTCCCTATCTAATAATATGAAAGAGGTTATACTTATTTCTTCTAATTGTACATCTACTATAAATGATGCAATTTTATATGCTATGTTTTTTATATCTTGTATGCATAATACATCTCATGTTAATATTACATATACTAATTTGGGTATACCTTTTTATGCTTCTATTGATCCTATTGATTATATATCAATTTGTTTACTTATGGTTGGCCTTATGTATCTCCCTCTTTTTGAGTTTGATAGAAATAACCTTTCTGACACTGAGTCTCTTGTATATTTTTTATAGTCTTGGATTCCTCTTGATACTACACATGCATGTATTCCATGTGTGGATAAGGTTTTTGTCTCTATAGAATACTTCCCTCGTAGTCATATCCATTGATCATCTAAGTCGCACATTATTTCTAATGGATCTAGCATGCCTAGTTATCCTCTTAGGACATCTATGAAACACATTAAGACTTATGTACCACTGACACATTAGTATCTTTCTTTGACACAATTGATGATTGAGCCTCCCATTTATTATAGATTTAAATTTCCTCCTCATGAGTATCTCATTGGGTAGATCTTACATTACCCCACTCCCTTTACATAGCTAAATTTGAAAACAAAAACATTCACTTATTTGAAAATAAAATAAAAAAACCATGACCTATACACATAAACTTAGTTGTTAGAAATTCACATTACATGTTTACAAATTTTTATCTTAAATAAGTTTTGTTATGCAATAAAAACAATAACAAAGAATATAGGGTCTAGAGAATAAGACACATTATAATAAATTAATTTTGAACATGAATAGTACAAAATCAAAATAAATGTTGGTTCTTTCAATAGATGCATACATGCTCAAAATTAATATTAGAGAGACTTAGATATACACAAATTTATAAGAATAATCTAGGAAGAAAGAATGGAGAAAATGGAAGTACAGATCCTGACAAATATTCACTACTAAAACTGTGATATGGAAATCTCATTATGAAGGACCGTACAGTCTATGAAGGATGTATGATCTATTCCTACATATTGTATACATTATTGGATTCCATAAGAATGGTGTTCCATAAATTTTTGGGTTATTTAGTGTCCTTAAAAAGTGTTTCTCTATCAAACCCTTACTACTATACAATTTCAATAACATCTATAATAAGTGGATTCACTACTAAAACTGTGATATGGAAATCTCATTGTGGAGGACCGTACAGTATATGAAGGATGTATGATCTATTCCTACATATTTTATACATTATTGGATTCCATAAGAATGGTGTTCCATAACTTTTTGGGTCATCTAGTGTCCTTAAAAAGTGTTTCGATATCAAACCCTTACCACTATACAATCTCGATAACATCCATAATAAGTGGCATCACTATAAATCCTAACCATGGGTAGAATACTTTGTAATAAACTTAGTCTTTGGGTTGTGGTGCACTACATGAACCAACTATGTTGGAACTTCTCAAAAGAGGACTCAAACCATACATAGTTCTTCACCTAACAAGTAATATCTATATGGATATAACTAGTTAGAACCTTAAACCCCTTAAATCAGGATTTATTGTGTTATTATCTTGATAAAACATGGAAATGGGAACTTAATTTTCTTAGGTGTAAGGGAATATATAATCATTGACATAGATGAGTGCTTTAAAACTATTGTGGTGGCTTCTCTAATGGATATGCATCATATTGAGGAATATTTAAGGATCCTTGAGTTACTTTTGTTCTAATATTTGAAATGAGAGCTCATGAGAGTTCCAGGTTATGATATGAGGTGAGTTTAAACTAGTTATATAGGGTTTTTCAGACACAAAATAACGCACTTTGGGTAATTATCTAGTCCTGAATACATACTACTATTAATATGATTTCTGAGTAAGAAAAATACTAATAAGCTCATGTCTTTTGCCACCTTTCTTTGTCTTTTGTTACTCCTTTCATTCTTGCATTGTTATTTGCTCAGTCTTCATTTTTATACTACAGATTTTATCATCCTAGTCACCAACACCCAGCGAAGACTCTAGCGCCATGTGTCCTCGTCCCCTCTAGGCACCATTATCCTTTCTAACCATTTGAGCATCTTATCTTTTTTGTATTCAACCTTTTCTAGGTTAATTAATAAATTCAAGCAAGGGAATCATATAAATATAAATTCATGTGATCGTAATAAAGGACCAAGCACTAAGCATTATGTATCAACACCTAAGGTTACATCCATCAAGGCATTTAAGATCTCTATTACATCCATTTATCTCCATAAAAAGGGACATAAGGGCTGGTTTTATGGATCACACTTAATAGGAGGGAATTTTATTCTATTCCATGCACACATTTACTACATTCTACATCTAGCTACTTTCTCGCTATCTAAGTGCGACTGACACAAGAGAAACCTAGGGCACAATTATGTAAACAAAAATAACTACATTGGGTCTCATATGTAATACAAGTCTCATTCATAAGTTCACCATTGTGACAACTAACGAAATTCCAACCCTTCATTATGCATCTTTATTTTTTTAGGATTTTATGTCTATTCGAGGGTTTTGCGAGTTCATTCTTCATTACATATTTCTAGTGACCTTGATGATCTTAGTGTGACCTCAAAGTGATAAAAGGTGACTAAAGGTGAACACCTTGTGACACCTCAGAGGAAGTTTTTTGAGAATTTTCAAAGACACAGGATCCCAGAAACAGGTTTATGGCACCCACGAATGCCATATCCCTCTTTAAACACCCCAGTCCACCCTGTTCCTCCCATTTTTTATTATTCAGAGATCTAGTGTGATGATCAGTGCTTTACATTTTCTTATTCTCCAACTCAATGTATTCTTGATAACACTAAGAATCAGCTAAGTCATCTTATTCCTTCTTTGCACTCAAGGTTTTAAATTTCATTTCTTAGTTTGCTTGATTGTATTGTTTTACTTAATTTATTATTCATTCACTACAGTCTTGCATTTAGATTAGGCTCATAAATTACAATTTAGCTTAATCAGGTTCTAAAGGTGATTTTTTATGATAAGGCTAACTGCGGAGGATAAAAAGATCCCAAAAATTGATATTACATAAAAAGAAAAGTTGGAGAATGTGTCAGTTTAGGACTATACAAGTAAGCCAAACGTATCTTAAATAAACTAATCAATTTGTATTGTTTTGGACATTGAGAAGGTGAATTAAATATGAAATTTGCACAATGATGGTAAGAGCTTAAACATTGATTTTATAGACATGTATTGAATAAAATTCAACACATAAATGTAGAGTAATAATAAAGTTAGGAAAGATAAGATAAATCATGTGTGTGGCCCGGCCCATAAGGGCCATGCAAACTTGACGTCATCCCCACCTTCCTTCATAGTATCACTAGAAATCTCTTGTGAGTGCAGCACTAAGTGGTACGGTTGGTTGGAGTGTCATCAATCATTCCACTCGGTCCCGAGGTCCAAATCCCCTCCCTTAATTAAAATATATACATATGAGTTGGGTCCATACATCAAACTATATGGCACTGATGTGTGAGAGAGCCCATACATCATATATCTGGGAGGCCCCCCGATGAGGCCCCCCCTATATCAAGTGGGAATAATATTTATGTGTTTGTCTTAGCCAAGTAGCATAATTGTAATAAGCATTGTCAAAAGGGTAAATTACCAGATTTTAGTGTCTACAGTTTTCTGCCCTTTATGTACAAAATGAAAATTTCATGGTTAAAGGAAAATATAACTCAGAGTGTAGTACACTTCATATTTTCTCAAAGTATTTATTTTCCATATGTGTTGGTGTTGACACGTTCCACGATGAAACCTACAACACAAAGTGCAGTAAATGTCCATAATAGGAAATCAAACTATAACTCAATATTAAAAGTAGATTTTGAACTTTGTTAAAGTGAAAGAAAGAGATGTAAAACATGGAGAGAGTACACTTGTTTTATTTTCAAATAGAAGAGTTCCCCATTCCTTTCCTATAGTTGGATACTTGGAAATTTTTATTGTTGTTTCTGAAATTTACTAAAGGATTAGGGATGACCATTTCCTAACCATGTCAGAGAGAAACTAGAGTAATGAGTGCATGCAACCCAAAAAAAAATGGAGAAAAGAAGATGTATCAATACACCCCATGAAGGAAGAATATCATGTATCAATATTATTAGTAACCATTCTATTATCCCATTTAATCATGAGGAAAGAAAATACTACCTATGAATAATTGAATCACTTTGTTACATTCCATAACCACACATACAACACCACTATAGATGGATCTAGGCCCAACATCTGAGTATATAAGCACAAGTTATAAAGAGAATGAGTTCCCCCAAGTTCCTCCCATGTGTTCCAATTCTAAGTGAGAGTATGTAATATGATGAAATATTAATGGATAAGAAGATTTCTTCCTTAAAAACACCTATATTATCCAACCATGAACTAAGTATTGAAGAGAAAAAGGAGTGAAATATTTCATACCCGTTGTAAATTGATATAAACTATGTCATTTGAGTCTAATATTCAGGTAAAAAATTTATGTATACTAAAAACCTAAAATTGTAGATAAGTATGGTGTAGTTAGAACCATATATATGGTCTTGACCCTTTCGTAGGGTTTCGAACGTGTGTAGTATATACCAAAATTGGATGTCTAAAGCTATTTATGAGTACCTTTTCCCTATGGAAACTTGTTTCTGAGCTTGTTATTTTTCATGTAAGTGTATAATATACCTTGATGAAATCCCACTTGTTTGAATTGTGTGTGAAAATAATTTTGAGCACATGAATCAAAAGAAAATATGTGTGACCATGCACTATATTTATGAGAATATGTAGTAGAATGTATGATTTTGAAGATATGGAAACATTAAAGAGCCTATACCTATAAAAAGGGGGTTGCACATGGTGGAAATCATGAGGTGTAAAGAGATAAACAACCATAGCTAAGAGATAAATATGAATAGTATTAGAAATTAAAAATAGGATAAACAACATAGATGTAATAGAACTAGAATAGAGAGAAAACAATAATCAAGTAAAAAAACAACAAAAAGAGCATGCAAAGAAGAGTCACATCAAGACATAGAGATACAAAAATAGGATACCCCTTGTGTCAAAATATAATAACGAAACTTTGGATACATGAAATTAAAATAATATCACCCACGAAGGCATAGAGCCACAAACATGGGGCAACCAAGGTGTCACAAAATAAGCAAGTACATTAGGCCACATACAACGAAGTAGATAAGTAGTAACATAAGAAACAAAAAACATTGTTTGGGAAGTAGCAATTTCAAATAGTGATAATAGAAAGAAATAATAAGATTTCATTTAAAGTGAGATGTGTTAACACTACACAAGACACATGCAGTAGTCCTCTTAGTTTAAAAAATAAAATAGACATGATATATATAATCAAGTATAATAAGGAATTAGAAAAGAACTATAATGAAGTAATAACACTTGTAGAGTGTGGAGAGATTCCCCCTAAGATAATATTGTAAGGAAATATAATATCTTCTATTAAAATGTAATGATATGTGTGTCCTTCATCAATCTGATTATAACTCAAGAACACATGTGTGTAAGGAGTAGAAAATATACACTATCAAAAAATTGTTGGCATATTGAGATTTAGGTGTTGTCATTTATGTCAAATCCTATTAATCAAAAATAGGATGATGGACTAGATTCTGATGATGCTCAGTATGATGGTTACATGGATATTGAGGTGTGTTCTTGGTTAATTCTAGCAAGCCTAGTCAGGTGACCTAGGTGATGGTGTATGGTGGTTGGAGCTTCTTGGTAGCTTGATAAGCATGTTTCTTGCATGAGAGTATGTTTGGGGAGTTTTTAGGTACTCACATGAGTTTCAGGATGTAGATACAATTTTAAGACCAAGTTTTAGTTTCTCATCTAGACCAGGTCTAGGTGCTAAGAGGTATGAGATTAAGATGTAGAGCTATGCAAGCTCATAAAATAATGTAATGATGTCATACAAGATATTCTAGTTATTTTAGGACCTTTTAGCGAGGTTTCATGGTGAGTTATGATATTGTTTAAGTTGATCCTAGCCTTGACCATGAAAATCCCTAAGCGCTAGACATACAAATGAGATGGGCTTGAAATATGGATACATACTTGAGACATTTTGATGAACAGAGGTGTGATAAAAATTTGGAGTCATTCCAAATAGGATTTTTCAAGATAAGTTAGTTTTGGAGAAACAAGATCCAAGAAAGGGTATTTTCTAGCTCGAATTACACCTTATGATGCTCACCCTGTATCATGTTCTTTACATGGGACCTTTTGGATTTAAGGGATGTTTATACATTGAGTCTAGAATGTTTCACAAAAATAATGAGGTCATTTAATTATCATATTTTTATGAAAAAATGTTAACAAGGTAAACAAATTTTGGTGTGCTTAAAACACTAGCTCAAAAGCGGTAGTAGATATAATTCTCATAAGTTCCTAGAATTTATTTCTAGTGCATATATTATGATTTTATGATGTATATTAATTCTCTATATTTGCATAAATGTATGGTAGTGCTTGTGGTGATGGGTGGACCCCACTCAAATAAGCTTGTTTATGAAGAAGTTTAGTTTGGGACAATGATGTCCAAAAGAGTTGAAAACTAAATGGAAATTTTATTTATTATATGTTTTTTTATTGATGTTAATGGTGATTTTAAGTCATGTAAATGGATAAAAGTGGAAAAGTGTTCCCTACTTGTGAAGACAAGTCAAAGCACAGTTTTGGGGTGGTGCTAAGTACTTTGTAAAGATAGGCTTGATTGAATGCCTTCCACTTGGAGATTGCATGAGTTAAAATATGTTATGGAAATAATATTCAGAGGTTTTTTCCAGTGGTATAATTTTTTTCTCATGATGATAAAAATTATGGTCATCTAGGTAAATTTGTGAGCAAGAAGGTTGTTGGTTTTCTAGGAAAGAATTGATTTTTTTGAAAGAATGAAGTAATTGAAGCTTAATATGGATGAGTGGATGATTTATATCAGCTGAAAATTTAATAGGGGTGAAATTTTTTCCTATTTAAGGAATTTGGAGGTATTATAATTTATACAAAGGGTGAAAACTAGTTGTGTTTGTAAAACACATTTTTGGGCCGCTTGATTTAGAGAAGAGGAAAGTTGTTGTGGATTGAACACATGGATTTTTCATGGTTTATAAATTGAATGGATATGGTGTACAAGTCCCAAGGATTCCATATAGTGGTCACATTCCATATTTTACTTGATCTTGGGTGGTCCTATGGCCCAAAAGTGAAGACAAGGTGTTAGAAACAACTATTTAGTGAAGGATATGGACCTTTTGGCCCACGTTATGACATATTTTATTGGTAAAAGTAAAATTTAAACCATAGATGATGTTTAAATTTTATATTGCACATTTTTTTATTATTTTTAGATTTTTAACAATCATATCTTCGGTGTTAGTTGATTTTACTCATCCTTGTGATGGGGTTTTTAGGTGTTTTGGTGCAAGATGAGAGGTTTTGGGCATGGGTGACCTATATGGGTAATATTTTAATGTTTTAATGATTAAAATTAATTTCTTTAAGTTTTATTTTTCAAACCAAAGGAGGTAAATTGACTTATTTTGAATTTGAATCATGAAGATCATATTAAAGTGTTGTTTTGGGTGCTATTTGGAGCTAGTTGCTTGTGTATGAAAAGTATGATCTATGTGAGAGTATTTTGTAGGTACAAAGGAATTTTTTGAGATATAATATAATTCAAGATAGGCTGAGGAATATTATCAAGAGTGTGTATAAGTGGTCGAAGCATTGAGAAGTGAAATATTGTACAAGTTTGAGAAGCTAGGGTTTGAACAAGGGTTTGAAGGAGATAGAGCAGAATTAGTGATCTCAATCAGTTGTGGAAGAAACAATACATCAAATATATTCATAAAAATGTGGTTGAGTTGGATTTTTATCATCTTGGGGGGTTGTATCATCATTTTGGAGTTCATGCTTCACAAAACTAGGGGTTGGTGCTCCTTGTAGGGTTGGTGCTCTACTAAACCAAGGTTTGATGCTCCTTATGAAGTTAGTGATTAGATAAACAAATTTTTAATTGAGTAATTTAATCAAAAAATTTAGTGGGTTTTCTTCCCCTTTAGTTTTTCCCACTTATATCTTGTGTTATGGTGTTTCTTCTCTTGTTCATGGTTGATTAAATGTATGTTGTATGTTATTGTGCACACTCTAACTGATGGTTAATTGATTAATGGTTAATGTGGGTAATCTAAAATTTAAATTAAGTTTGTAAGGAATGATTCACCACCCCTCTCATTCCATTATTCTTCCAACAATTGATATTAGAGAATGTCCTTTTGGAGAAGTTTTATCACTTGAAAGGGGATCCTTTGAACCATAAAAATGACAAGTTAGCAGAGTGAGTTCTCTACCAATAATGCACCTTTGTTTGATGGTGTGAATTATAATTTTTATATTTTGAGGATGAATACTCACATAATGTCCCTAGGGTTTGATATTTGGGAACTTGTGGAAAACTTGTATACTGCTCCTATCACCACACTAACTATTAATGAAGAAAAGAAGGCATGCAGTGACAATTCGAAGGATTGTAATGAAATCATATGTGGTCTAAGAGAAATTGATATGGGAAAGGTAATGCACTTAAAGTCAGCAAAAGATTCATGGGAGAAACTTAAATTTCTATATGAAGAAGACTCCAAGGTAAGAATTACTGGGCTTCAAACTTTTAGAAATTAGTTTGAAAGACTTAAGATGAGTGATGATGAGTCCATTAAATCAGGATTATTGCTTAGGGTTGATAAGGTTTTCAACACCATGAGATATTATAGGTGAATATGTGAAAAAAGAGAGTTGTATTCCAATAGGTTTTTTATATCCTCTAACTCTTAATTTTGACTCCTAAAGTGTCTATCCATTAAAGTAGGCCGAGGGTTTGACTACCTTAAATATGGATGAATTGCATGGAGACTTTGACTACTATATGAGATGAGGGTGGTTGAATCTAAACTATGATAGGAAAGAGATAGCTTTCAAGACTGGGAAGATAGACAAATGGATAAAAATACTAAAGTTGATGATGTTTCTCATGAGTATGGGTGATGAAGATTTAGTTACTATGGCTATTAGAATACAGAATGTTTGGAATTGGTAAGTATAAGGGAAAAAAAATCCTTTTAAATTCTTTTAATTATGGAAAAATAGGTCACTTTTTTGCTAAGTGTCTTTATATGAATGAAAATAAAGACAATGATTATCATGAAGGTGGTCATTAAAATAAAAATCAGATGTTATAGCAAAGAGAAAGAGTTTCAAGAAGTTTGATCATAAGAAGACGGGCAAGAAGAGTTTTTACACTAAAAAAGAGGCTTATTCCTATGAAGCAAGTAGTGAAGATCTGATGCAGTTTAAATTCATGAGTCTAAATCTAATCACATAAGATGTAGGTCATGAGGTCCTATTTTTATGACCAAAAATGTTCCATGAGATGCACTAGTTAAGGCTCTACATTATTGGGTGACTTTTTATCAGGATATTGCAAAGAATCTGAAAAAGGAGAAGATGATGTTGAAACTGAATTAGCTTGTGTTAAATTTGAATTGATGTATACTGAGAAGAACAATAAGAAATTTAAATCTCAAGTCAAACAATATGAGGTAGAGATTCAAGAACTACAAGAAAACATTGGGATATTATAAAGAGGCTTGATGAAATAGTGATATATTAGAGATGCAAATGAGTAATATGACTCTAAACCTAAAATATAAGGAGGAAGAAGTGATTCTTCTCAAGGACTTATCTGATGTAGTTAGGAAAGAGAAATCGTTTCAGAAGTTTGATAAAATTTCCAAGACCCTTCATGATATCTTGAGAAATCATAAATCAGTAGGTGATAGAGGTGGTTTGGGCTTAAAAGTTGAAGTCAAGGATAAATATATGAAGCAAGAATATGGAATTAAAAGTAAGGAAGTAGGTGAACCAATTACCAAGGATGGAAATAATGTAAATCTTCATCAAGAAAAATGAGAAGAATAAGTCTATTAGGCAAACCTAATGCCTCAAGATATGAAAGAATCTTTCAATGGTTAATTGTTTTTCACTTGTAATGGCTTTGGTCATTAGGGTAAAGAGAGTGTAGGAGGTCTACTAGATATGCTTATCCTTGGAGGGATTATAAAAGTGATCGAGCATGCTAAGAGTGTTGATGTGCTACCAATTGCCATGAAAGAGGCCATGTTGCTAGTTTTTTCTTGAATGATCAACCTAGTCAAGTTGCAAGGGATACAAAGGGAAGAGTTCAGTTGTGTGTTTCAGTTGCAATAAGGGTGGTCATGTGGCTGAAGAGTGTAATTATGGTTACTCAATGACATATACAATGGGTTTTTAATGTTCTTGGAGAGAATAGGAAATAAGTTTTTAGAAGTTTATATTGCATGGTAAATAGTCAAGGTAGGATTTGGGATCCTAGAAGGAACAATAGTTGGTCTCAAAAAGAGCTTAGTGTTGATATGATAGAAAGGGAAAGTATCTTAGGGTACTGATCAGAAGCAAGAAGAATGAAGGAGTTAATTTCTAAGCTATCTAAGAAGGCTTGGGACCTCTTACAAGACCATCTATTCTAGGTAGTTCGTGGTGTTTTATGCCTCTATTAGGCTTCTTAGATGATATATTAGCTCATATGAAGCATTGGAGTGAGGGGGGAGCTATCTAGGTTCATGTGATGTCTCCTTCATTAGGTCAAGGTATGTTTTTACAAATTATTCTAAGCATGTTTTGATGTTATTACTTAGTTTTTCAAAGTGTGAAAGATATATACGCCATTAGTCTTGTGGTCTTTATGTGTGATATTGGTTATGTTCTCAAGTCTGTATCTACCTGTCATGTATGTGTGGTGTCATTTTGTAATGAATAATTTTGTGGGTAAATGTCATGTTGATGTCTCAAGAGGAAGTATTTAAGTCATGAACATTTATCAAGTTTATTGAGTCATTTATTTTAGTCTGAGTCAGTGATTAGTTGTTGATGAAAAGTACAAAGGTATGTGTTAGTAACCATAAAGTTGGTTCTTGAGTCCATGTTGGTCAAGTTCAAGTGAAATCATATTATCAGTTAAAATTGGTGCAAAATATACTTCGTTCATGATAGTATAATAGAAGGTTGAGTTTGTGTGAGTTCATTAAATTATAATCTTGAGTATCAAGATTTTTGAGTCATGTCATGGAGTATTGTCAAGTGTTCAAAGAAGTCTAGGTCCTGTGTATGAGTCAAAAAAGTTGCTTCACTATGTCATCAGTTTGGATTAGTGTCATCATTGTTTAATGATATAAAATGGATCAAAAGGATTTCAAATGATTCATAAATTTGAGATATGAAGATGGTATAAGTCATCAAATATGATGACTTGATCAGACCATCATCTCAAGATGGTTTGTGGTAGTGCTCTTGAAGGTTAACAAGTAAAAACTAAAGAGGATTCAAGAAAGTAAGTGGTTTTTCATATGGTTCTTAATCAAATTAAGAGTTATTAAAGACATTATAAGGATTTTGATACAAATTTGATGGAAAAATTTGAGATCTTGATATCAAAGTATGTGCATTTTTAAGTTGGGTTTGTCCTTGACTAGGTTCTAGGAGTTCACAAGAAGCGGTATGTAAGAAAATTTTTTGTGCTTGAAGGTGTAAACTGCTAGAATTGAAAGGCCAAAATATGAAACAAATCATCTTGACAGTGAACTACATTGAGATTCAATAGGTTTTATTAGTCTATAAATTTCTCATAGATTCCTTGGAATCCTTGACAGTTTCTATATTTGAGAAGTAATGGTAAGAACACTAATTGACCTGAGGTATGACATTTAAGATGTGAAAATATCCCACACTTACATGTTTTAAGTTCATTGAGGTGTCTAAAGTGGAAAAATGGGTGGTCAAAACTGGTAAGATCCTTCTCGTAAAAGTGAGTGCATTCAAAATATTAAGTGTGTTTTCTCATGATGAAGGGATAATAGATATTGTGTATAAATGTGGGTGAAATTTTGGAAGATGCTATAGGACTATACGGAAACATTTCAATGAATTAAGGGGATACCATTTTTTATGTTTCCTATCAATGATTTTAGAAGACAAAATGTATTTGCATGTTGATTTTTAAGATGGTTTGTAAATGTTATTCAAGAATGAGTGGTTGATGATCTAAGTATGATGGATCCTTCATGAATGAGACACAGAGAAAAAGTTTTTTGCAGAACATGAAAATGATCTATATATGAGTCCCCAAGCTAGGGGACAGTGGTATACATGTTGATCTAGAAAATGTTGAATCAGTATATAAGGAATTTCATGAGGTAATAAGTAAACACTGACACGGGTCTTGTAATAAGTTACATCAAGGATAAGTGAGAATAAGGACTTTTATAACTTAGAGTTTTGTTTAAAGATGAATGCTACATATGTGAGAGGTATAGGAATTGAGATACAAGAAAAGAACTATATGAGGTAACTGATAAGTAGGTTTATATTTCACTATGAGCTGAATAACATGCTACCAAGGATACAGTGTCCAAAAGGCAATATGAAGGTTTATATAGGCATGATAAAATGGTTTGTCCAAGATATGATCAATTATAAGATCCTACTTATTGGTTACAATCTAGGGAGTTGAGTATCCTCAGAGGCTTCAGTGGTGGATTGTCTTATATAAGGATGCCTGATACTATATGTTGAAAGGTTACTCATGATGCAAAGTGGTCCTGTACATGGTGTAAAGGGAAGACTAGTTGTTAGATGATTTAAATTGATATGAAAAGTAGGGTCTTACTCAGTCTCATGCTCAAGAAATGAAGTAAAATTGAGAATAGAAAATTGAAGGTAAGTTCAAAGTTTCCTAGATGTTACTGTAGTGATTGTCTCAGAGTATGCATCCTACAGGCCTGTAGGTGATGCATCAAGGCATGGAAAAGTCCTATTCATGGAAGGTTTTCCAAGTGATCTTTGTGTTCATAGAAATGGCTAAGATGAGGTACAAATTGACCTAAGATAGGTGATTTTTGTCAAACCTATGAACAGTGTATAAAAGAGTTTGGTCCTAATATGTTAGGGAGAGCCATTATTTAGCATTAGGCTTGTAGGAATGTATTGATTGCTGAATAAAGGCTTGTTAAAGCTAGAATAGTGTCATAGGCAAGGGAGATTTGCAAGATTTTTTCTCTAAATTACATTGTGCAAGTGATAAGACAAGATGTTTAGGTAGAGTTAAGAAGGTTATAAGGGGTATTTGACTGAGTTGGGTGATAGTTGACTGTTCTATGACAAGGGTGTTATAGGGTTGAGAATGCATGGAGCTGGTATGAATATAGGTCAGTAAAGTATCTTAAAGTTAGGGGGATATCATTTTCCACTCAAAAACATGGTATGAAGGTTTCTATAGAATTTTAGGTTCTGTTATGGCTATTGAAGACAAATAGATAGCACTCTAATTGTCTTATGGTGAAGTCTAATATGACCTATGGTGTGCAATATCAAGTGAAAGTAGATCTAAAACAATGAGAAAAAGGTTTAGGAATGGGTTCAAGTGCTTGAATTGTTTTCATGACTTGTAAGCAAGGTAAGTAGCCAAATTTTGTTCTTTTATACTAGAGTTAGATGGCCTAAGACCATGGGAAGCTATGGAATGATGATTCATTGTGTGCATAGTTTTATAGAGCTCATTAAATCATAATTGTAATTGATACTCAAGAGTTAGAACAAGGATCTCAATGTCCTTGAGAAGATTTGAGGTCAAAAATGGTAAGTACTAGCCTTGTTTGATCCTTAACAAGTAGAGAAAGGACAAATAATGTGGTAAGTTGATGTTCTTTCTTATTTTTTTCATGATCATATGGTGTATACATCTACTTCAAGGTGTGCTACAATATTCTCAAAGGGTGAAAAAGGTCAAATCAAGGCATAAGGTGATGAAAACTTGTTTTTGAGCCTAAACAAGGAGGTTGTGTGTTACTTTCACCTAAAAAAGATGTAAGAAATATGTTTTTATTTCTATATCAGAATTTTTATCATTCTGAATGTTTTCCATAAGTTTTAGTTTTGCTACGTATGCTTTTCCATAGTTTTAGGGGAGTTTTTATGCTTGTCATGGTGGTTAATAATGCTCTTACTCAAAATTAGGTAAAAATTATGTTTCTAAAATTGGTGCATATTTTTGTAAATGAAATTTGACTGCGATTGTGAGCTAGAATGAAGACTTTGGAGAAATGATGTTTCTAACAAAAATATGATCTGGTATGTTTTCAAGCTGATGAAAAATGTGAATTGAATAATGCATGTTCAAGTATGCATTTTTCATTAATGTAAAAACAGGGGGAGAAGATTCAAGAGGTTTTCCATCAATGACAAAAGGGGGAGATTGTTTGGCATGTTGTGATTTAGGTGTTGTCATTGATGTAAAATCCCATTAATGAAAAATAGGATCATGGAGTGGAGTTCATAGGATGATCAGTATGATGGTGGACATGGATATTTAGGTGTGTTCATGATGTCATGAGATGATTCAATGACAATGGCTTGTTCTAGCAAGCCTAATCAGGTGACCTAGCTTGCCTAGGTGATGGTGCATGGTGGTTGGAGCTTCTTGGTAGCTTGAGGATAATTTTGGAAGAATGGAGATCATTTTTATGGGTAGTTTTTAGGTACTCACATGAGTTTCAGGGTACAAGGTATATGTTAAAGACCAAGTTTCAGTGTGCTCATCTAGCACTTAGGTCTAGGTGCTTAAGGAGGCATGAGGTTGAGTTGTAGAGCCATGTGAGATCATGAATGCATGTAAATGTATTCATGATTTATATAAATTTATATTAGGGCACTTTTGGAGAGATTTCATGTTGAAGTTACAATGTTTTTTTCAGTTACCCTAGCCTAGACCATGTAAAACCCTAAGGGATAGCCATGAAAATTAGATGGGATGGAAATATGGAGAACTATTTGAGACATGAAAATGATTATTTAAGATGATTAAAAGAGGTGTGTCCTATAGGTGTGAGAAAAATTTGGAGTCATTCCAAAAAGGATTTTACAAGATAAGTAAATTTTAGTGAAATAAGGTCCAAGAAAGAGTGTTTTCTAGCTCGAATTGCACCTTTTGATGCTTACCATTAATTTTGTTATTTTCATGGCACCTTGTGTCTTTCAGGTATGTTTTTAAATTTATTATATAATGTTTCAAAAAATTAATGAGGTCATTTAATCTTCACATTTTATGAATGAATGTTAAGAAGGTAAACAAATTTTTATGTGCTTGAAACCCTAGCTAGAAAGCAGTTTAAGATATTTGTTTCCTAAGTTCCCAAAATTGATTTATAGTGCATGGATGATTTTTTTTTTATTTACATGACTCCTCTAGGTTTCTAGAAAGGTATGGTAGTGGTTGTGTTGATGAGTGGATCCCACTCAAACATGCCTATTTTTGAAGAAGTTCATTTTGGGACAATGTTGTCCATAGGAGTTAAAATATAAATGGATATTGTTTTTATTATGTGAGTTTTATTTATTTAAATTATGGTTTTAGGTCATGGTAATGCATAAAAATGGCAAATTGTGCCCTATTTGTGAAGACTAGTTAAAGGGCAGTTTTGGGGCAGGTTTAGGCAGTTTACAAAGATGGGCTTAGTTGAAGGACTTCCAATTGGAGTTGGAAGGATTTATAATATGTTATAGAAATTTTATTCATAGGATTTATAGTGATATAAGTTTTTTTTCATAGAAATTTTATTTGATGGAACTTTTAGGTAAGTTTATGAGCAAGAGGATTATTGGTTTTCTAGGACATGATTTATTTTGGTGAAAGAATGAAGTGAATGAAGCATGATATGGATTAGTTGATAATTTATATCACCTGTAAACGTAAAGAGGAGATTAAATTTTTCCTATTAAAGGAATTTGGAGGTATTTTAAGTGACAAAAAAGGTGAAAATTAGTTGAGTTTGCATAACAATATTCTGGGTAACATAATTTGGAGAAGAGGAAAGTAGATGTGGTTTGAACACATGGATGTTTCATGGTGTCTAACTTGAATGTATGTGATTAAAAGGTCCTAATGATTCTATATATTGGTCACATTCCATAGATGAGTTGATCTTGGGTGATCTTGAGGCCCAAAGGTGAAGACAGGGTGCTAGAAACAACTGTTTAGTGAAGGATATGAGCCTTTTGGCCCATGTTATGAAATAGTTTATTGGTAAAAGTAAATGTGTGACCATTTATGATTTTTATATTTCATATTACACATGTTTGGTGAATTTTGGATCTTGGATAAGTATGGTTTTTAATTTTTTGTTTTAGCTCATCCTAGCGATGGGGTTTTGAGCTTTTTTGGTGCAAGTTGGATGGTTTTGGGCATGGCCAAACTATATGGGTCATATGTGAATGTTTTAATGATTAATTTGGGATGTTTTTACATTATATTAGTAAAAAAAGGGATGTAAACTGACTTGGTTTGAATTCAAATCATGAGAAGGGTATAAAGTGATGTTTGAATGTGTTATTTGGCACTAGTTAAGTAAAGAGTAGAAAAAGTGCAGACCTATGTGAGAGTGATTTTTCAGGTATGAAGAAATTTTTGAGATATGAGATAGATTTGCATTATAGGTTAAATAATTTTTTCAATAGTGTGTGCAAGGGTTTGAAACAAAGAAAAGTGAAGAAAGTGAGAGATAGAGCGAGTTGGAGAAGTTGTGGTTTGAACAAGGGTTTGAAGCTGTGTGAACTGAATCAATTATCTCAATTAGTTGTGGTAGAAAGAATACATCAGATATATTATTAAAATGTTATTGAGTGGGTTCTTGATCATCTTGGGGTTATGGCCTCCTTTTGGAGTTTGTGCTTCACAAAAATAGGGGTTGGTGCTCCTTGTAGGGTTTTTGCTCTATTAAATTAGCAGTTGGTGATCCTTGTGAAGTTGGTGATTCACTAAATAAATTTTATTTGAGTAATATAATCAGAATTTTGAATGGTTTTTCTTACCCTTGTGGGTTTTCCATCTATATCTTGTGTTATGGTGTTGTCTTCTCTTGTTCATGGATAATTGAATGTATGTTGTATGTTGTTTTGCACACTCTAGAATGGATGATTAACTGATTAATGGTTCATGTGAGAAATATTAATTTGAAATTAATTTTGTAAGGAATGATTCACCCCCTCCTCTATCTATTGTTATTCCAAAAAAAAAAACCATAGTGACTAAAAACATACGTAATGTAAAGTAATAACTATGTAAACCATGAATAGAAGTCCTAGTTTTTTTTTTCGTAAATATATCAATGTTTTTGTATTTTTGAATATAAGTAGATGTAAAAAAGAATGGATATCATAAGAGATACCTAATGAGTGCCTCGTGATTAGGTGTAAATGATTTAGGGTAAATGAGAGGCACGGGCCTGAAGTGTGATAATGAAGAATGGTCATATGCAAGTGGTGCCATAGTAGTAGAATGTGTCATAGAAACCTAAGAAGGAGAGAGAGGTGGACTAAATCTATGAGATATTGTGTGTGATAGAGTAGATATTTTTATTGGATAACTAAGAGAGAACTATAAGATATTAGATAAGATCTAAAACAATTATGAGCAATGCTATGAGAGAGAGAGAGCTAATAGATGTAACATGCATGTAAGGATATTTGTGAGAAGACATAAGAGAGAAAGAGATACTAGAGATAACATGTGAGCTATAAGTATTATCAAGAGACTCTGCATATATGGATACGCTAGAGAAAATATGTGTGCCAGAAGGCCACTTAGGAAACATAGAAGGAGAAACTATAGACATATGACGAGATAATATTATAAGAGGATCCTCCAAAGGAATACCGTAGATTGTGTCAATGTATTATTGGTGAATGAAATTAACAGTGTTGTAGAATATATTTTACACACCTAATAGTACGTAACCAAGGGAAACATAAATGCATGTCACCTTAAGTAAGAGTGGAAGATACAATTAATGGAACCTGAGTAGTAATGATTGTCACCTGAGATTACACCCCTTGCTGCTGCTAGGATCAAAACCTTAGTAAACATTGGAGTGTACCAAAGGTAGGAGAACTTTTTCCTCCAAAAAAACCTCCAGAGAAGGTTGGTTTCTCAACTAACTACTCTAATGCTAACACTAATCCTAAGCTCAGCTATTGATTACAAGGGAAAAGGGAAAGGAGAAATACATGAAAGAAAATAATTGAAAAGGGTAATTATTGTACTAAAATGTAAATAAAAAAATTATCCCTAAGATAGAAATAAGAAGATAAATACAAGGCCAATAGGGTAGGAACAAGCCACAATTCAATGTTGCACTACATCAAAATTGATTCTCTACATGATTGAAATAGTGAATTGAAACCATACAAATTTAATCCATATAGATCATGAAGTGGAAAAATAGAGAGGTAATAATATATAAATATAATCCAAAGGGAATAAGAGACCCATAATCAACATCATATTAATTTTCTCAAATATACACAGTCCAATTACAACCACTTGTAATGCATTGAATGCATTACATAGGTTAATATCAACGATATTGAAATTAGAATCTTCAACCAACATTTGGGAATGGTAGGTTTACATTTGGGAGAGGGCTATTACATTGAATTATGAGTTACATTAAATAGAGAAAGGAGATATTAGAGATGATAATAGTATATATAGAAATCAATAAGATAACCAACTCCTCCAACCACTAAAGGACCAATCAACATTTAGTGTGTAGGCCCAATATAGGTGCCAAGGATCTCTTGAATCATGCAAAATAAAATCATGTATGAATATGGCTACACAAGATAAAGATAAATGATGGTTGTTGGGGTTGTTCAAATCATTTACAACTAATTTGGTTGTAATTTTACGAAGAAAACAAGTTAAAATCCATTTGATTTTTTTTCATAAAGATCTCTTCATTTTCTCCACTATTCTATCTAAAATTGGTCCCAAAGTAAATCCTTGATCAATATATTTCTAATGATGTATCAAATAGATGAACATGATATTTTAATCAAACTATATGAGCATTTGAAATTTGTCTACAACATGGTCACATAACTCATAACAAAAACATATGTGGTCCCTTTTAACTTGATTTTTTGACAATGAAACACACCTGAAGGGACCAAAAACCACTCCTATTATGATGTGATACTCAATTTATTTCCAAAAATCCCAATTTTGTGTGATTTTTTTCTCCTAATCATAAAATATGATCATTTAAAGATCACCATGTAATTTGGTATAGATGATGGCCACAAGGATGTCAAGCTTAGCCTCCCGATCACCTTTCATACATGTTGATATCTCATTGGTATCCCTTGATCTCATTTACTTATAAAAAATTATGCCACATGTAACCATTTGATTTTATTGAATTTATCCTTATGGTATTGGGGTCTTGGTATCTCCAAGAATTCACCTTAGTCACTCTATGTTTTAAGCAACCTGTAATTTGTCCATCTGGACCACTCATGCTCCTCTTCACTTTCACTCTATTAGGATAAATTTATAATTTAGATGATCAAGATCAATTTTGATCACTTGGGCCATGGGGCCACATGTCATTCTTGGAATAATAATCTAATCTCTACTTGCCATCCAAGGCTAGTTTCTATGTGTCACATTTTTATTAGATCTCGGGGGGTCACAGGTACATGGGATCTTAGATTTTCCTCAAAGTTTCCTTCACTTCTATATTTGATTACCGAGACTAGAGTGGCCCATTATTGGTCCATGAGGACTAATAACTATTTCTTGGGATTATAGAAATTCTCAGGCCTTGGCTACTCAATCACTTGTTTGAAGCTTTGGGTGGTCCATTACTGGTCCACGTAGACCAATGATAGACCTCCATTTCACATTTTATCACCCCAATATTAGGACTTATTCTATTTTGCGACCCTACAACTACCACAACTTGGGCCTAATAATCAACTCAACGATATATGCCTTAGCCAGTTTTGATTGATTCTCAACTCACCCATAAACTCAACCTATGAAAAATATTTGAACAGTGGAGTTGTTTCTCCACTTAAAAATGTGTCCATCATGCTTATAACTATGACCTCGATCCATCCTCCCAGCACATGTGGGATTAATATCAAGTGATAAGAGCACGAACTAAGAAACTAGTGACTTCCAAGGGTCTTCTTGAGACATAATTAAATTTGACATATTGTATCCTTAAGAGAATGAAATATTTGAATGTCAATATCTTGTTTGATGCAAAAACACAAGAATTTGATCAATTTTTCACTAATTTGACTGTATTATCCTAGAGATAATATCTAGAAGTGAATTTGATAAGTTTAAAGATACCAAGGTGTATAAAATGAATCTTGATATATATGATCAAATCATCCAATTCTAGAATCTATAACTAGCTTCCCAAAATGACATGTGAAATCATTTTTAGCAACAATAACATGACCATTAGTGATGTGTAGAATATATGACCATAAGGAGAGTTAACATTGCATGAAATTATTTTCTTAGAAAAGCAAAGGGATTGAAGTAGAGTGATATAAAATAGATTAACCGTGTTATGTGGATCAACTAAACCACTATGAATATGAGATTTATTGATGGATCAAAAAATGTATAAATTATATAAAATAAAGGTATCAAATAAATTAGATTCATCAAAGGTACTTAAATAATGATGTAGAATGTAGCATAGGAATAATAGTTCCAATCATTCCATCTAGTGGTTGGTCAAAAGAAGGTGGAGGTGGTACCACATAATAGGTTTTATGTAATTCAGAAATAGATTTTTTAGAGTCATGGTGATGAAATGGGTTATTATAAATTTTCATCTTTACATTATCATTATTAGGCTTGTAATATTTAGTGGGATCATCCAATTCATTTTCTTTAGCTTCAATAAGATATTCTATAACATGTTATTACTTGATACATCAATGATAACCATAATAGGCATTATGATAAAAAAATATTACTATGAGGCTTGCTTGTATCAACCTCAAATTATAGAGGGAGAGACACAATATTACACTAAAGTCATTTCTTAAGCATAATATGGGGAACATAAGATAAATTCATGAATTGACTTACTGTAGCTTTCAATTGTATCTTAGTAGTTTGAGAGATGACATTAACGATGTCCTAAGGATTAAAATTCTTATCATTAGCTTTTCTTATTAATGTAGATTTAGTTGGAATTTTGACATTAGATGTAGAAGATGAATGTTATCCAATTTTGTACCCCTTCAACTTGGACAACTTTGTAACCAAGGTATTGGTTGTAAAATAAATGCAATGTGAGACAAATACTAGGGTATCTCGTGGATGGCTCGAGTGAGTTGAGTCCGAGTTGATTTGATACAGTGAGATCAATGGGTTACAATGAAACAAGATGGATGATTCGATTTAGTGTCGAGTTAAAGGAATAGAACGTGTCAAGCTCTGTTAGATGCGGGTTTTGACCTCAACAATAACATAAATGGATGCTACCAATCAGGAGTATTTTTATACTACCGTCTGGTGGTAACTATGAATTCTACCAGATGGTAGCATGTTTGATGTAATCGGTTGGGTGGGTCAATAGAGAAAAGGTCGGCAGGTCAAAAATAAAGAATGGTGCAAAAGCGATGGTAAAATCTCTAGGTGCTATCGGCTAGTAGCATCCTTTAATGCTACCATCCAATAGCTTGTATGGATGCTACCAAATGGTAGTATATTTTTTTTTATTGGTCGGCAGTAGGACGACAACAGAGCAAGTCAGTTGGGTGGTGAAGTATGAGGAATGACGGTAGCATGTACGGATGCTTCCAGCTAGTAGAAAATTCATGCTACCAGTCGGTATAAAATTCATGCTACCAGCCGACAGCAGAAGTATGCTACCAATTAATTATAAATATGAAGAAAATCAAGGTAGTTGAGAAGGTGATGGTATGATCACTAGCAGTTGGTTGCATTGATTATGAAACCAAATGACAGCTAGAAAGAAAGGAAATATATGCAACAAATTGATAGGAGAAACTTGCTCCCAACCGATACCATAAAGGATATACAACCGGTCGATTGGAGATAGAATACTACCATCCAGGGGAAAATTTGCATTCAACCGGCTAAATACAGGAACACAAACGATGATATGGTAATTAATGAATGTGGTACAATGTATCTGAACAACCAGTTTAATGAGGAATGGTGCCCATGGATGCCCATTAAATAAGGGTACTCTTAGGAAGTGAATTTACATGGCCACCTATACCTCTTTTTAGAGAATTAATGTAGGCTATCAGTTGGTGAGGTAAATTTGAGGTTGTCTATCTTTATAATATAAATTCACCTCTTTTCAAAGGGTAGACATTATGGAATGTAAAGGAACTCTATCAAAAAAGTTCCAGAGATTTTAGGAGTTACAAGCCTTGAATTTGGGCATTCTACAAAGGATTCTTACCCTATTTCTTCTTTATAATGGATTTCCCATCCTTTTGAGTAGTAAAATACATTTTCTGTGGATTTTCTACTCTAGGTTGTGTTATATTGAATTTATTTCCTTCTTTTACACTTTTAGATATATTGTGTATTTTTTTTCCTCTCGAGACACTCAAATTTATTGTGCTCCACGAAAATGGAGATTTGAATGTGTTTTATATCATGACACTTATGTCTACCCTCTCCTACCTCATTCTCTCTCTCTATCTTCACTCATGTGGAATATCTCCAATCCCGTTCTTGGTGTTATCACCTCCCTTAGTGTAGGATTTCAATCTTTTCATACATTTTTATCTTCCCTTTGTCCCTTGTAATCATAGGATATGATTAGATAATTGTATTTCTAGCATTAGGAGTAGTTTTACCATTAGGTTTATGTACAAGAACCATCCTTCTCTAGAAATTTGTCTCAATTGCGAGGTCCCACACCTTGATACAATTCCATGTTTCCCAAAAAAATTGATTTCCCATTTAATTCACATGCAATAAATTCAAAGGGTTCTATTTTTAGGTGATAACAATGAACTAGTAGCATACTTGAACTTATTCATGTGGAACAATATGGTCTCATGTTCCTTGAGAGTATGTCATAAATGATCAAATGAGGGGAAATTGTCAAATATGGTTGTATTTTAATGGAGTAATAAAAATTTATGTGAAGATATATTGGATTTCCCTATTAGGTTAGGTGTTATTTATTTTAGTAACCATAGTATTATAGTGTAAAACATAGTCACTGATGTGTTCATTATGCCCTTCACCGAATTTATAGATTTGAGCATATGAAACATTTTTTTCCAATTTTGATAGAGAATTATGTAATAAAATAGTTTGTCAAAGAGGTGAAACTTTTCAAAAAATGTGTTGTTAGATGGTAGATACATTTCAAGATGAAGTCCTTAAGACTCCTAGGGAAAATATTATTGGGTAAGAAGTCATGAGAGGCATTGTCAAAAATAGCCACATGGAATGATCGAAGGTGCTTTGTAAGATTAATCCTTGTATCATAATTATGTAGCTTAGGAGGAAAAAAAAAAGAGGCTATAGATGAGAGAATACTTTTTGTGTAATAATATTATGGACATATAGATTAAAATATATGGAATGGTAAGTAGTGGATGTACCTTGTTGTAATTGCAAGATTTGAGATTGTAAAGTATGACAATGGTTTCAAGGTCTAACATCATGCTGGTTGGATATGTTATTGGATAAAAAATATGGTGTTCAACCTCAACATGTGGGAAAAATTACCTCCTTGAATAAGTGGAGGAACCATTTTTATTTGTAATCTAAGAATAATAAAATAATATTAAAAATAATCTAACCCTAGGGGTGGGATATCATCCCGGTAGATTTTATTTTTTGTTTTAGAAAGGAATTTAAAGTTGGGGAGAAAAAAAATTGGGAGTTATAATGAAAATAGGATATAATGACATATAGGAGTAAATTCTTGTGCTTTCTATTGATTAACACATATCCACATTTATTTGCACAAGTGAAGTAGAAGAACAATAAACTAATTCAAGTTAAAAAAATAAGAAACTTGAATCAAGGGGAAATATAATTCATTGAACGTAAGAACAATAACATTAATATCAAGAAAAATTCCAATGCAAAGTTTGAAAATTATGTCTCTTTATTCCTTTATGATAAAAAAGTGAAAATACAAATCTTTTCTCTTTTCTCTCTACTATTCCAGAAAATAATATTACTCAAAAAATGTAAAATTAATTTTCTTTTATTCCCCAAAAATACTCTATTAAAAGAGGAGAGAAAATAGGAACAGTTACATCCCTTGACCAATTACTCATCCTAAAAATAGTAAATATTAAATTTACATAATTTTAGTGCATTGACTGGTTCTTGTGTTAAATGACCATGTCAATTTACAAGTTGATCTGAATGTTGTTGAGAGAACTGGGAAAATTACACGTTCAACAAAAAAAATTAGAAACATAAAAAAATTCACCTGGATTTTTCATCGGATTTTCCCTTTTAAACTTCATGCTATGTGAATATGTTGATGAAATTTATAAAACTTTATTTTTGACGATATTCATTATACTTATGTATCATATCTTGAACATCTTTTTCATATGGCCCACAAGAATATAAATTGAATACATTTCATGTATTGATCATGCTTAATAGATTCCCAAGAAGCTTATAAATATTTTGTAGGATATTTTCTTAATTTTCTAAAACATTTTGATACAAGACCAGTCTGTCAATTTATTGCAAACTGAAGGTTTTCTCTACCTTAGAATGTTTATAAACCAATATTTTAAAATTAGTGAAGATGTTACTAGATGGTAATGTGTTTAGATCGTCATCTTTAAATTGACAAAGAAACTTGGATGTTTTGTCACCAATGTCATGAGTGGTTTCAATTCCCTCAAATATTGCCTCCAACAATTTTTCATTAACCTCATTAAACATATTCACCCAAAATTTAATGGCCTCATAAAAATTGTAGTGCCTTGAAATTTCTTCAATTATTTTCTCTGTCACTAGAGGGTCAGCATCTACCTTCTTCAATTCATTTAAGGCCTTCAGAGTGATTTCCTAATTATTTCATTCTTCCTCCAAATCTTCACTCATTTTCACAAATTTTTTTCTCATTTTAATTGTCATTATAAAATGTGACCTCTTCTTCAATCAATCATAACCATCCTTGAGGAGTATTTTTGTTCAATCATTGATGTCTCATCCTTATTTCCCTACATTCTAAGCACTGTGATAGATGATGCATCAAATTTGGTTACTATGAGAGTGGTGATCTAGGTCAAATGAGTGATCTTGAATAACAAGACCATATATCATTCCACTTTAGATTTCAACTCATATTTATTTTTCCTTAGTTATCTTATGTTTACCAAATAGATTATCTAAGGCTACCGGTAGATATTGTTGACCCCCTTCTGTGGTATTCTTCCCAAGAACAACCTTTGTTATTTGATAATCAATTATAGTTATATTATCCTTGTTATTATCCATGGCACGTATAACAACCTTAGTAAATCATTTCTGTGATTGATCAAAAATGATGTGGGAAATATTATTGGGTTTCTTTATAGTTTGAGGAGTTGGATTCAATAATATGAATTAAAATGCCTTAGGAAGTAAGTTTTTATTCATATTATTGGGGGTTGTCATGCTAAATAAATCACATGTAAAATTATATTATGGCCATAATAACTAATCCCACACTTGATAATTTCCTCTCTTAGTCACCATGAACCCTTCCTCTATCCATTTTGTCCTCAGTTTCACCTTAATTATGGATTAGATGAACATGTAAACAAAATTTTCAAGTGTCTTTGAACGTTCAAGGATATATGTTCAAGGATTAGATGAACATGTAAACAAGATTTAGGTGATTGATGAAGTCACTATGATTCAAGGAAGAGCAATTTCTCCTAGAGGACTAGAAAGGTCAATTTTTGGCCATTTTGCAACTGGTTAACACCCTCCAGAAGCTTATAGGTAAGTTTCAAGCCATTTGGGAGTTTTGTTGGAAATAAATGAAGTAATCCAAGGTAGTTTAGTGAATTTTTTTGGAATAAATTGATGTTGGGAATCAAGAAAGAAAGATCATGTTATTTTGGGCATAAGGAATGAAGGCTCCAATGGTGAAAGCCAACTTGTTCAAATGATTATAGGAGTTTCAAAAGGATTTTGGAGGAGAAAAAATAATAAATAGAAATATATCATAACCCTCTACATGATGGACAAATAAAATTTGTTACAAGACTCAAAAATCTTCTTTGAGAATCTAGGACATCGAAGTTTCCCCTTCAACTCAAGAAAGGAATAGGCCCTAAAACCCAAATTTTAAGAAAAAATAGATCTTAATAATGGATGGAATGATTTTAATATGCGTTTTTTAATCAAAATCATATAATGTTTGACCTCAATATACTCTTCCATTTTCTCAGGGATGAAAAATCACTCTCGATGTTCATATTTACACTCGGCGGGTGACATCGACATGATAAAACTCCTTTTTCACACTTATTCACCCTTGGTGTCCCCTTCTATTGTACCTAAGGTTAAAATGGGACAAGGGGACATGAAAGTATGAATCCCCATACTTTTTGAGTTTTTATCACTTAATAGCATGAATTAGGGTGATAGGGTGAAAAAATAAGTGAATTATGTTGCCGAGCCCACTTTTCATGATACTTAAACTCTTAAGTTGAAAATTTTCACCCTCAAATAGCTCCTCATCACATAGAAAACTAGATTTTAGTCTTGAGTTATCATTCCTATCTTCTTATATATCACCCACAAGGAACTTGAATTTTCTACTTTCCACCATATGGTATAAGTCACACTTGTGTGTCCCTTTTGTCCCCTTTGTCCTTCTTACAAAGGTACAACTCCACTTCAACCATATCCCAACCATGATTAAGCTATTAGGTCAAATGGGTGAGTTATAATTGCAAAAAAATTGAATAACACTCCATCTCTCATAACACAACCATTTTCATCATTCAAAGTGATGTTGTACTTCCATCCTAAACCTCCAATTTCACTAGACATGCTATTGACAATTTATTAGACGTCCATGTCTGAAGATGGATAAATGCTCATAAGTGTCTAACTGTGTACCCATTTCTAACTAAATTTTACTTATGCACTCATACAAAAATTCCTTTGAGTTGAGTGTAAGAGAATTTACATTGATGATCTATATTATTTACAATATCCATTAGAAATTTTTAGACCAAAATATTTCCTTTTAAGATCTATGGAGCCCTGGTGGAGGAAAAACCTAAAAAATTGGAGGAAAAGTCCTAAATAAAAACCCACTATTTTGAAACCAATTTCATTGCAATCCAACATCTAGAAGATAACCTTCCAAAAATATTAATGGTGCAAGGCTCCACATGTCTAAATATAATATATTTCTGAAAATGGAAAATTCTCAACACTAGTGATACCTCAAACAAGAAAAAACTATCAGAAGGTGAAAATTGTAAAAACTTACTAAAAATAGCTATCCTAGATAGGATCTGCTAAAATAGAAAATTATTTTAACTGATATTATTTCACTTATATCAGCTTATAGTCCACCCATCTCACTAATTTTTAACATCAAGAAGCTAAGTATTCAAGTCTGGAGCCTATTTCCAATATGATCACTGAATATCATAGAGTGGGAGATAATGATGTGACCTACATGGATGAGGAATAATTGAAAAAAATAATGTTTGGTGGACCTCGTGAATTATTTGAGGAGAAAGTATTCTCGATTGGTCTAGTCATAGTAGGGGGTCACCAACTATCTATTCAGAGCATAAAATTAGTCTTGACATGTGCACAACACTACGATGCTAACTCAAAAAACAATTCGGGAAAATGACAACTCACTCATAGCATATCTAAAACCAAAGGGAATTTTCTTCACATGAGTGGGTGAAGAAATATTCATATATGTAAGGCATAATGTTTGGTTCATGTCTTAGACAAGGAATAAAGCCTTCCCTATTCCGGAGCACCTATAAAGGAGTGAATTTCATGAGGCTTATTTGTATGCCATTTTTCTTTCTAGTAGGGTGATCGGGTAAGAAAAAAAATTCCAATATTGGATGGCTCAGTTCATCCTTATGGATACTTAAGGAAACCAAGTGGTGGATTGGGGGAAGATCATCAATGACAACATCCATGGGTATAAATTGTAGTTATCCACCACTAAAAATTTCACGATTAATTATTATATAGTATATTCACTTGCCTTCACAATATTATTAAAATTATTGTCGAAAACTCCCCATGTGCCTCAAAATCCACCTACATACGAGAAATTTTTGTAAATGACTCATAAAGATAGTAATTATCACTATGTCAGGGTGAATGATGCATTCACCACATTCATTATGATGAACCTTATGGGAAATCCAGAGTGGATGATATATTCTCAAGAGGTTGCACTGATTGAAAACTATGTGATCCACTTCATCAAGTTCCTTACCTTTATCTACATTAGAGTCTTAGTATATGATATTGCTCCTTGCAGACTATCGAGGTACCCAAGTGACAAAACTATAATGTTTGAATTGTAAAGGTAATTGGATCATGTTCATGTCAAGTGTAATAATAACAAAATGAAAGGTGTTTTATTTCCCAACCACTTGGGAATATATTCATGTAATAAAATCAAAAATATGGAAAAAATCGAAGCATATTTCACTTCCCTTAGTATCTTATCCTACACATCTAGATCTAACTTTGATAGCAGGAGAAATCTAGAGACTTTAAATTTTTTAGGTCTATACCATACACCCTAAATTGAAGACTACTGGGATAATAAAACTAATGATTTTGAGGTATGGAAAAGGGACTATATGCATATGACAGTAGACCAAATGAGGGATTTCAAATTTGATTTCTTCATTGAGAAAATAGACAATGATGGGTTAGACTTGTTGGACCCAAGTACCAAGCAATGCAATCTTCATCCTTTCCTTCGACTCCATGGAACATGAGAGAATAAGGTGATATTAAGGAGATGAATTTGGTAGTTATCCAAGGATTAGGGGAATGGATCAATATAAATAGAATTACTTTCATCAAGTCAGGTGGTCTCCTGACTCTATCTATATAGGTATCTCACACTTCCTCTCTAAGGGAATCCAAGAAGGCCATGGGTTTCACTCACTCATAATAATCTTTAAAGAGAAATATTGTGGAGGAAGAAAACAATAAATATTCCCATACTAGAAGGCTCTATAAGAATGTTAAGATCATCAAATACACCATTAAGACTATCAAATAAGGTGAAATTAATCCTTCACAGTCCCTTATTCACTAATAAAATCCAAGTGTATTTTCCTCAACAACAGAATTGTCAAACTGTGAGAAAACTACAATCACCTATTAAGAACCTGAAAGTCCCCCCATGCCTGATATTTTTTCTACTCTAGTGGAAAATTTCTCATGGATTTAGGAGTTTCTTGGTAGTGAGTCAAAGACAATCTAGCAAACTACAACACAAAATTTTGAGGTTATATCAAAATTTATGAAAAATAAGTGGAGAAAGAAAGCATAAATAACATATTATTTATTTAGTAGGGCCTTTTGATCCTAGTATGTGGAGGTATCCCAACCAAAATTTTCAAAACCTATGGAAGAGATGACTCTAGATGACTATGAGTTGACTACAATCTCTTTAGGACAAGCCACACATGAAGGAGATGCATATATGTTCAAGGAATTTGTGGCCCACTTGCTTGGTAGGCATGATGAGTATAAATATTCAATGGAAAAGTTAGAGGAGCATGTGAGAAATCTTACTACTTATGTATAATCCTTCTTAGAATCTAATACAGTGTCACCTCCTCCTCCAGAAGTCATGTCTCTCATATGAATTTTTAATCCTCAGATGATCAAAAGAGCACAAGGATACACAATACAAGGGAGAGCTAATGATAAGTTATTTGAAAGTATTCTCGATAAAGGAAAGGCATGATTTCCTGAGGTTCTCTCATTATTTGAATTTTCCCTTTCAAGTTCTTCCAAAGTGAATGTTACCAAGGAGGAGATTGAGAAAGAAAATCTCATTAGGATAGTTTTTTTCCATTGTTATCTGAAATGAGCGGTCTTGATTCTCACTCCTTGGTGAGAAAAAATGTATTCACCTCCATCTCTAACAAATTTTATCCCATATGGTATCACACAATGAGTTCTAGGCATTACATAGATACCACCTCACCTCCATCTCTGACAACTTGTCTCCCATATGGTATCGCATAATGAGTTCTAGGTATGACATGATAAATGACAATATATATGAGCTTGATTCATGTGGATAACATACATCCCAAATCTTGGAAGGTGTTAATAAGAGTGTATTGATGCAGAGATAGATCAAATTCAATCAACTACCAAGATTATAATGAACACAAAATTCAAAATCAGTACTTTGCAAGTCAAAAATCTAACTTTTTCTAGGCTAAAATACTTCCTTTTTTAGTCAAAGTTGTCGGTAATCACCTATTTAGGCATTAATCCTTCTTTATTCTTGTTACTAATTATTATTCAAGGATAATTCAACCTTCAACTTGAAGCAATGTGGAGGAAATCATCACATTACCTTAAATTTGTCAAAACTATCTTGAAGAGTTTCTTAAGGGCATTTCATTGGTGGTTTCATGATGAGGAGTATGTAGACATACCCAGAAAAAAATGAAAATCTCGTCAATCACCCATTACCTTTGTGATGGTGTGCTCCAAATTTTAAGACTCAAAACTCAATACTTCTCTCTTAGTCACCTTTTTTTCCTTATAGCTCTATAGCTTTTTCTAGCCCTGTCTTACGAGGTTTTTAACCCTATATTTTGTTATAGGAACTTAATCAATAAGATATTGAACTTTTATATAACCATTTTGGATTTACATATGTATACAAAGTTTTCAGGTAAAGCTTCTTTGTAAAATTCCTCTTTAAAATGTCATTTTCACCTTCAAATTAGGCCTCAAGACCTCCTAAACATGACTATAGAGATTTCTTTAGAAAAATATGGAAATTATTGGAATTTCATGCAATTTTATTTTATATTTTCTTTCCTCACCATATTAAAGACTTACAACAATAATTTTAGGCTTCAGTTCACCTTGGAAGGACCTTAACCATCAAACACTCTCTTCCTAAAAACTCCTCTCCTATCTATCCTACTACCACACTAGTATGAATAATGGCCAACTAAGGAGGATTCAATCCATTTAATTTCATAAATTAATGAGAGGAATGTCTCAAGGTTTTTTTTCCCTAAATTTCATACCCCAATTCACTCTCTAAGGTCTACAACTGATCAGACTCCACTAAATCCTCTCTTAGTCACTTGTCAACAAAAACGTGTGCTATAGTTATTCTTCCAAATATTATTATAAACAATAGTTTCTTATTGATTGGTCATATCTGAAAAACTTCATGAATATGTTTGAGGGAGGTATGTAGGATAAAATTTCAAAAAATCTTGTCTACTTGCAACAATAAGGCCTTCAACTAAACTATCCCTCTCAAACCCTGACTAAGATTTCTAAATGAGCCTGAGACTAGGGATTTTTCTAGAAAAACAATTTTAAATTGTTTTAATATTTATACTTAACTTCAAATGTATTTTTCATATTCATTAAATCTATACACTTACCAATGAGATTCAATACTCCACCATTTGCTAAAGATAACTCATATTTCCAAGTGTTCTACCCATTCTATTAGGGTGTAAGCTTCTCCAAAGGTCTCTCAACAAATCATGAACAGTTGATTCTTCTCAAAGTTTACCAAGGATATAATGATGTTTTTACCTTCAATATGTAGTCCTTCCACTCACATACAACAATTTTTTGGATCAAATCCTTCAGCATTAGTCATAGTCTATCAGGCTTCTCACTCTTACATTGAATGCACAAATTCTCAAGTTCATTGAAATATTAATAACAAAATAAATAAATGAATTCAACATGTATAAATCCAAAATTACCTTTATCACAAGGTTCTTCATCCAGGAACATGCATTACAAATCTTCAAACATCAACCATGGAATAAGATCATTCATAGTTTTCTAGAAATACCAGAAGTTTCACCAGAAACTCCCTATATTCATGAAACTCCATTCTCATTTGAATAGAATGAGATGGTTAGTTACATTCCATGCTTAAATATTCCCTCAACTTTTGTTAACCAAGGTGTAGAGTCTCAAGAACCTACAACCATGGTTTACATACTTGAGTACATCATTAAAAGTGATTTTACACAAGATTTCTCAAGGTTAGAAGTGCTAACTAACTAGTTGTGAACTCCAACCCCCAAAAGTGACCTAGTATATCATTCTCAGACCTCATTAAGACCTTGAAAAAGCTTAATTGTTTCAAGAAACACATTATAACTCCTATTGTAAACTAAAATAACCTTCAAGATTCAAATATGCATTTTTGGAGGGAAAATGCAAAATGTTAATTTGTGAAGGACGTAAACTAGACTAATTACACTAATGAATCCTATATGACCTCATGAACCTACTATCAAGCCAAAGTTTTGTTATCCCGTAAAATTGACAAGGGCAATTTTATCGATAACCATACCGAAGTTTTTTCCCGATCCCTCGTTAGGGATCCCTTGCGTTCGAAACGTTGTAAAATCCCTTCCTGGGAAATTTGGTTTTTCGAACTTAGTCTTTTGAGCATTTTTTGGCTGGGCGCATGAAATTGCTATGTAACACCAACTTTTGGTGCGCCCCCTTAAAACCTTTGGTGCGTGATTTTCAGTGTTAACACGACTTTCGGTGCGCCAAAGTGTGTTGAGCCTTCCCTGCATGCGCCAAGACGCATGCGCCATTGTATTGGCACAACGTTTTTTGTGCCACTTTTTGGTGCACCAAAGGGCGCACATAATCTTATTGCAACACAATGCTTTGGTGCGCCAAAAGGCGCACATAATTTCCTATCGAGATAGCGTTTGGTGCGCCAAAGGCGCGCTTTATTTCATGTTGGTAGGTGTTTTGGTGCGCCAAACGGCGCACGCTTTTTCCTGTCAACAGCACTTTTCATGCACTTTTCAAAAAGTGGGTGGCGCATTAATGTCCAGCTAACCTATATATATGTGTTTGCGCACCCAAATGTCATTTTCACTTTTCGCTGAGCACGTGATTTTTCTGAGCCTGTCAACCCCTGCCTCGTTGCTTTCAACATGTTGTGGACCCGTTCTCGAGCTTTTGTTATTTATCTGGGTAAGAGTTCTTCTCCCTCTTGTGTGTTTTACGTTCTTGTTTCTTGGTGTACTTGTGGTCTGGTTGTGGTTTAGCAGTATTAAAATATCAAATGTTGAGCTAGCCCTCCCCTGTGCCGTCTTTCCTTATTTGTTTCCTCCCATCCCTCTTTCCAGATCTGCTGGTAGAGGGTGTTAGTTTGAAAGCTAGGTCTGAAACCCCTTTGGCTTGAACCATTGAATATCCCAAGGCAGCCTTAGAACTGAAAAGAAAGAAGGGTTGAGCCATATGAAAAAACACTGTTTTTCCCTTAGGTGCACCAGCACGTCGTGCAACATTATAAACAGTTGCGCCCCCATGGCGCGTCTGTCCCCCCTACAGCATAACTAGAACCCACGCTAATGGCGCACCCATCATGCTTGTTGCATCAATTTTTCATACGCCCTCAAGGCGCGCCTCTTCCACATGCTGCACAAGCTAAACTTGCGCTCCTTTGGCGCACCATCATTCAGTGTTGCATCGCCTTTCCATGCGCCCTTGGCGCGCCCTGCGCCCATGTAACACAAGTTATATCTGTGCCAAGTATAGTCGTAAAAGCGCAGGTGCATCACTCCTTTCAATAACATTCGTGTTGTGCAAACCCTCCGTGCGCCGCGCCATATTTCCTTTGGCGCACGAAAATTACCTGTTACACGCTTTTCCCATGAGCCAAAGGGCGCACCAAATCCCAATGTAACATGAAAATTCCATGCACCAAAGGGCGCATCCTGTCACTATGTAACACGAAGTTTCTCATGCGCCTTTTACTAAAATGCACTCTGTAGTATGCATGCGCCATGCGCCTTTGGCGCCAGTTTAATCTTTGCGACAACCCTTTCCTGTGTGCCTTACCTATTTAGCCCTGTAAGCTGTACATTTTCATGCGCCCTGCTGCCCTGAGCCTAAAAATCTCTAACTCTTTCTTCTGCTAACATTCCAATGGAAGATCAAATGGCTAATTCAACCTTTTCGGATTGGGTCTCGCTTCTTCTTCATGCAGATCAGCAGACTGATCTTCGAAAGAGCATATTTCTACATCCAGCAAGAGACCCACCAAATCGAAAGGGAAGGCTAAGCTTACGGAGGAAGAAATGAAATACAAATATCAGAGGGTCAGAATGCCCGAGTCACAGGCCGAATGCAGCATGGACGTCAGAGATTCAGAATTGGGGCATATCGACATGGAGGAATTTTGGGCCAGAACTCAGAAAGTTACAAGGAGTCCATGGATGGACAAACTAATAGGCAGTGCCCTGCACTTCGCCGGAGGAATCCCCGTCAGCGCTGTCAACAATGAATTTATGATGGTGGTTGCCCAGTCTTATAATAAAGACACAAGGTGTGTCAAAAACAGCAAGGGCGAGGTAGTCATTAACCTCACTGCCCGTCATTTTGAGATCATACTCGGCATCCCTCACCACCCGGCACTTTGTGGCTGTTAGCCAAGCAGAGTGCATCAAGGCCTGGGAAGACAATGAAGACCAATGTATGCAGCTAATGAACGAAGTATACTCTGAAAAATAAGAAGGTGGTAACCCGGTGGCCCCAAATCATCCACCACAGTGACTTCTTAGAACAGCTCAGCGATACCATTACCTTCCTGAGCAGGGTCTTCGGGCTTTCTGACGCCCATTACTTCCATAAATGGATGCTGCACTACTTGGAAACAATGAACAAGAATTTTCCTGATCAGTGCTTTTGCTGGGGGGAAATTATAAGCAGCACCATCTCTGAGCAGCTACAACAATTCAGCACAACAGGGAGCATTCCATATGAACTCCTACATAGTCTATGCTGCAGCATCAGCAGAGGGACTATCCAGTCCTAGCACGAGGAGTGGAGTTTGGCCTCAGGTCAAGATATACGAGTACTACCCAGAGTTGAGGCTGGAGAATAGCATCTCCCAGTTCACCAAAAGTTAACGATGTGTTCTTTCTATCACATCATCTGCCTACTGAGGCCGAATCATGACTTATGGTCGCACGACCAAAAGCATAGTGACAACCATGGAGAAATGGGGAGCCCTGTTCACCCAGTTTCCTACATTCACCTATCTAAGGGCTGCCAACTTTTTGGGAGAGCCAACCAGGCTACTAAGGTATGTCTGGGCCTAAGCTGATTCTACTGGAACTATCAAGGCAGCTAATCACATACCACGAAAAATGCCTGAAAAGGAAGAAGGGTGGAACTCCTTTCCCCCTCACAGTGGGCCGATATACATGCTCTACCCACCACAAGGCGAAGGAAATGTTCACAGAACTAGACTTACTCAATTTGAAGCATGATTTCCCAGCCAGGCCTACCTTCGACCCAAGGGGCTGCCTGCCAAGAGCAAAGCTTGATCCAATCCATGTTCCTCAGATCAAGGATAGTTATATTGACGTCCTCCATAAGGTAGAGCTCAGAAGAAAGGATCATTCTCACCTAGCATTGGCAGAAATCATCCAATACGGGGTAGCCATTGTCCCCAAAGGCTTCCAAACTACGGAAGATGAAACAGACAAGGTATATAATGATACAGATGGGGACAATTAGCCCTTTCCGGCTATTGACAGAAACAAAGGCTCCTCAGAAAATTGAGGAGAGGGTCAAGGAAACTCTACGTAGGACAGAGCACTGGTGTCGAATGAACGGGCTAATCTACCTCGGGGTAGATTTCACAACCTCCCCATTGGGCAACGCACCTTCACAATCCAAGAAGCAACTTAAAGGCAAAGGTGTAGAAGGTGAATCCAGCACCACCCAAGAAGAAGCCCATGGGAGTCCTCCTTCCACAGCACCCGAGCAGGTAATATCTTTGGATCACACCAGAGAAAGAAGTAGAAGAGGATAGTTCCAATTGGCCCATCCACTCAGGATGTCAGCATTGCTACCACAACAGAGGTCCCTTCTATCCCTTCTTCTTCTCTTCCTTCCCCTCCTCAAGTGACTCAAGCGACCATCCCCTTTGGTTTGTGTCCTCTGTCCCTTCTTCTACTCTTTCCCCCTGCTTCTTCGTCTATCTTCTCCTCCCTCACTGATCTGTCCTCTTCCATTTCTTCCCTCATCTCCGGGCTCCCTTCCCTTCCTATGTCTTCTGCAGCTGCAGTTTCCCTTCCTCCCGTGGACACTTCTTCGGCTATTCTCTCAATGCCGCCGCCGCGTGTCTCCACATTTTTCTCCTCTTCTACTGTAGCTGCCCTCCTCCTCTGTCTCTGGTCCTTCTTCCATAGGACCAGCCTGGATCTCTCAGCAGCTAAGCCAGCAAAAGAGGAAAGTTCCCATTGCTCTGATGGACTTTTTCAGTGATCCCAGCCAAAGGGGCAAAGAAGCAGAAGCCTGTTACACGCTTCTCTAAAAGTGTTGCAGGTGAGAGAATCATGGAAATTGCATACCCTGATCCCCTCAAAGAGAAAAAGGATCTGTCTCCGACAGATTTTACTATGACCCAAGTCACAATGGGGACATCTTCTGAAAGTCTCCAGGGGGAAGCTCTTTCTGCGGTTGACGCCCTCTGTCAAAAGCTTCAAGAGATAAAAGAAGAGAAAAGGCTACTAAAAGAGCAAAACAAATATCTGCTCCAAGCCTTACAGAAGATGGGTAGTGCGCCTCCCACAACTGCCACCGAGACTTCTGAGCTTCTCAGCCAGGAGAAAATCAATGAATATGCAAAGATCGGTGAGCAGGGTATGGCCGTTTTTTCTTGGAGGATCCAGATCCTCAAGGATAGTGAAAGAGTGATCACCAAGTATGTCAATTTGTATCTGAACATCGGAAAGGCGAACAAGGAGCTCCAAGCATTAGCAGGGCCCATATCAAAAGAGCTGGAACATGCTAGACTCCTACGACACAAGACCTTTCAACAAATGTTTGACTGTTCAGTCGAAGATCTGGTCAAGTTCGGTGTCTTCGGCCATCCAAGGGCCCTCAACAAAATCATGTCCACTCTGGACTACCGGGTGGATCAGCTTGAATTTTTTCTGGAAAAAATTGACAAGGTAAAGGAAGCAGGCCCTGGATACAATGCATCAAATGGAGCGAATTGTTCTCAACATGTCTCCAGGGTCGCTCACCTCCTTCCTTTACCTTAAGGTCAGCTGATGAAACCATCCGGATCTTCAAGGAGCTCGCTTCTCAAGGAATGGGGCCAGAGGTCACATTTGACACGGAGTCCATCAACAACCTGCTGGCTTGTAGGGACTTCGTCGGGTTCCTCATTGAGGCGGAAAAAGGACTTATTCCAAACTCCCAGAGAAGCTCATAGATGAGCAGGAGACTTGTGAGGCAATAAGCGATACTGCACAAGGATCCTTCTCAGGATCAACTTGGGCCAATAATCAACAAGTTCATGGAATACCGCTCTCAGTTCCATATCTCGTCACCTGAGGAGCAGCAAAAAGCAGTCCACCCCCTTTCGGCCACAAGATGATGATGATGAATAGTTGCTACTCCTTCTTCTTCTTCTTCTTCTTCTTCCCTTTCTCTTCTTCGTCTTTCTTGTTGAAATATCTGAAGTATGTTGATGCAAATGATGACATCATCCGTGTTGCATAATGGGATGATGTCATCCATCAAGTTGTAAAAAGTCAACATGACTTTTAGATATTTTGTAAATATCTTTGTAAATAGTTGTTGGCTCCTTTTTGCCTTCTTTTCTCCTTCTTCTTCTATAAATACTCCAACACTTGTAGTATTGATGGATGCATGAGTGAATATCTTTCAGATAAGAAATAGGAGTAAGGAGAAAGAGACTTTGAGCTTTTTGTAACAGAAGAGTAATTAGTAATACAAATATTTAGACTTTGTGCTGAATACCTATGTTATCACCATTAGATCTTTCTTATGTCTGATCTATGTGCTTATTCTGTTAAATCTGCTTCTGTTTCATTGTCATTTATTCATCATCATTATTGCTTTGTTTATTTATGCAAGTAGGTTTGCCTCTGTTTACTACCAATCCCAAAACATAAATCTTCTGACCTTTCTGGTTTGGAATTCATTTCTTTTCTTCCTTCGAACCTACTCTTTCCTCATCCCCTCTTCCTTTCCTTTCTTTTCACAGTCGGAAACACCCCATTGGGATGAGATCCCAAACCCCCGAAGGCAGAATCTGTGAGACTTGCATAGATTCCTGTTGGTAGAATAGCAATAAACCAGTTTCACTTTGCTGACTCAAAGAGGGGCTATGCCCTGCACACTGTTGGCTCGTTTATCCATAGATCTACCCAAGCGACATATTTTCGGACCAACAAGTTTATGATTACAACATTTATTTACATCTTAGGGAGGATGATATTGCATCATAATCCCAAGGGAAAGATAAAGTTTCCCCATATCTCGTGTTTGTAAACTTTTTCTCTTATGTGTCTTCTTCCTTTTCTTCCAGCTAATAATGACCTTCTTAAAGTGGTATTTAAATGCATACCATGCCTCCCAAGTCTTCATGAGTTCCTTAATGCTTCTCATTAGTGTTCTTGTCTCCAAATGGCCATATACTTAAGAAAAATGTTGCTTCCAAGTTTATGTGTTATCTTTCTCACCTTGTGTTTGAGGATGTAGATCTATTTCTTGCTCACATATGATGAATCTTCATCATTCCTAACTGTTACCCTATCCAAATCATCCTCATCCTATCCTCTTTGAGTGATCTCATTCTCAAGATTAAAATATACCAGTTTTGGCTTGAACAATTCATATTTGCTTGTTTTTTTTCATCTATCTTACCTGTCATATCTATATATACCTTATTAAAGGAAAAAAATATTGAAAGCATTGATTTTCATTCACCTCTTTTTCCACCATTGCTGCTGCACATTTTCTTCCTCCATGTCCTTGATATTTATTTTCTTCTTGGGTTGTGTTCATACACCATTCTAGACTATTTTTTCCATCCTTAAGGACTAAGTTTTTCCTTTCCTCGCTGATTTATGTTTCTATTTATTCATCACCTTCTTTCAACTCATTCATATCATCACATGCATAACTCAAAACAATTTTATAGTCAAAATTTTGAGGCTTGCATGCCTCTTCTTTCATCCTTATAACATGTTCTTTTTCATCCTCATTTTTAGCTTCCTCATTCAATACATTCACTATACCTATGTCTATCACACTCTTCTCACCATATCTTGCATATTTATTTACTAATTCATCATTCATTAGACCTCTCTTAGGATCCACAAGAACTTTTCCATGATCTTGTTTACTTTCTCTTTCAATTTTTCCTTGTTTCACCTTACTAATTTCATTTTTCTTGATCTATTTTTTCCTTAAAGAATTCTCACGCATTTAACTCATCTAATTTTATTCTTCTCTTACTACTACACACTTACTGTATCTTACCTATTCCTTAGTCTTCTCTTCACTCTTCTTATTAAGTGTTTCTTTGTGCACTACATCATGCTTTCCATCACAAGGATGTAAACAAAACTAGAAGGCCTATTCTAAGACCTTGTCAACCTCTTGTTCACTTTCTCTATATCTCTTCTTTACCACTTGATTCTAAACTCTCTCTTTTTTCTCACTAATCTCACAAAACTCTTTCTCCCCAATCCTTCTTGTTCTCCCACAAAATTGAATTTTTTTTCCTTTCTTCATACATTCATTGACATCTTCCAAAAAAACTGTAAAATATGATACATAATTCTTAACAACCCTCATAATTGTCTCTTTCCATGATTCTTTTGTTTGCATCAAGTATATTTTTACTGGTAGCATCCTGACTAATCCTACTTGTGGTGTTTTTTCACCTTTAATAGGAAAAGTGTATGGATAAATCCATTTGATACAATAGTGTAAGTTTTCTTTTTTGAATCATTCATTGCTATCCTATCATACTACCATGGTCTTCCCAACAACACATAACAAACATCCATAGGAACCAAATCACACAAGACATTCTCTCTATATCTTCCACTTTGAAACTAAACTTGACACTACTCCCTAACCAAGATATGATGTCCTTTTTGCATCCAAGATACCTGATATGGGTTATGGTGCATTATAGTTTTCATTCCTAGTTTCTCTACCATCTCAAAAGAAACAAGGTTATTTGTACTCCCACTATCAATAACTATGTTACACCACTTACCATTATCTTTACATACAGTTATAAATAAAAATCTTAATTTACTTAAAAAATTCACCACCTTACTTGGTTTTAAAAGAACCAATGTGCATAAAAGAAACTTTACCTTATATTGAAGAATTTGATCAATAGCTATGTCATACTCTCTCATCCCTGCATATATTCATAAAACTCATATGCCTTGTGTCCTGGATATCTCTGAAACTTATAGCACTTTCCTGGAAACTGCACTCTCTTATTTTTACCATTCTTCTGCACAAAAATCATCTTTGTCCTCATTACTCTCTGATTTTCCTCTATATCAATTAACCTTCTCATCAAAACCTTAATCATATTCTCCATCTTTTGTTCCCAAAATCATCTTCTCTCTTCTCTTTCCTATACCATTTTTCTTTCTTCCTGTAATAACTTCTCAAAACAGTGTTTTTCCTCTTTTGAAGAATATGTTGCACGCTTTAATACCAAATGATGCAAATCAAGATCAACTTCAATAAACTACAAATATTGTAATGAACAAAAAATTCAAAATCAGTAGTTTGTAAGTTAAGAATATCACTTTTTCAAGCCTAAAATGCTTTCTTTTTTAGTAAAATTTGACCTTAATCACCTATTTTGGCATAAATTATTCTTGATTCCTATTAAAAATTATTATTCAAGGCTAATTAAACCTTTAAATTTAATAATTGTGGAACAAATCATCAAATTAGCTTCACTTTGTCATAATTGTCTTAAAGAGCTTCTAAAGGGCATTTCATTGGTGGTTTCATGGTTAGGAGTATCTATACATACCTAGAACCAAATGAAAAATTCCTCAATCATATTTTACCTTTCTGATGATGTTTTCCAAATTATAAGACTCAAAACTCAATACTTCTCTCCCAGTAACATTTTATTCCTTATAGCTCTTTAGCTGCTTCTAGCCATACTTGAAGTGGTTTTCAAACTTATGTTTTGTTTTAGGAATGTATTTAATAAGATAATGACACTTTCATATATCCATTTAGGCTTTATATCTATGTATAAATTTTTTGGTTAGGCTTTTTTCTAAAATTCCTCTTTAAAAAAAATTTCTCACCTTCAAATTAGGACTCAAGACTTCCTAAACAAGATTGTAGCGAGTTCTTTAGTAAATTTGGAGATTATTGGAATTTCATGAAATTTTATTTTAGATTTATTTCCTTACCCCATTATAAACTTACAACAACAATTTCAAGCTTTAGTTCACCTTGGGATGTCATTAACCATCAAACCCCCTCTTCATACAAACTCATCCCCTATATATCCTACTACCACATTGTCATGAACAATGGCCAACTAAGGAGGATTCAATCCTTTTAAATAATTATATTAGTGAGAGGAATGTATCAAGGTTGTTTTCCAAATATTTCATAAACTAATTCAATCTCTAAGGTTTACAAATGGTCAACCTCCACTAAACCCTCTATTAGTCACTTGTCAACAAAATGGTGTCCTACAATTCTTTTACCAAAGACTGTTATAAAAAATAATTTCTTATTAATTAGTCATAGCTTAAAATTCATGAATATGTTTGAGGGAGGTGTGTTGGATAAAATTTCAATAAATATTTTTCTTTTTGTAACCATTAAGGCATTCAACCAAACTATCCATGTCAAACCCTACCTAGGGTTTCTAGATGAGACTGATACTAGAGATTTTACTATAAAAAAAAATTTCAAACCATTTCAATATTTATCATTACTTTAAAAGGTTTATGTCATATTACTTAAACACCTATAGTTATCAATGAGATTGACTACTCCAACATTTTCCCATGATAAATCACGGTTCCATGTGTTCTACCCTTTCTAACAGGGTATTGGCTTCTCTAAAGATGTCTCAACAAATCATGAACAAATGATTCTTTTCAAAGGTTACTATGGATATAATTATGTCTATACCTTCAATATATAGTCCTTACACTCACTCATCTACTCACATATATTACAAATATTCAAACATCAACCACAGGACAAGATCATTCACAATTTGCTAAAAATCACATATTTTCACTGAAAAATCGTTCTATTCTTAAAACTCCTTTATTATAATTTGAATAGAATGATTTATTTAGTTACATGGCATGCTTAAATATGCCCTAAAATATTTTTAACTAAGGTGTGGTGTGTCAAGTCACCTAAACCCATAGTTACATGCTTGAGTACATCATTACAAGTGATTTTACACAAGAGTTCTCAAGGTTAGAAGATCTAACTAACTAATTGTGACCACCAACCCCTAGATTGACATTGTATATCCTTATCATAATTCATTTCAACCTTTATAAATATTAATTGTTTAAATAAACACATTACAAATCCTATCCCAAACCAAAATAGCCTTCAACATTCAAATATGCATTTTTGGAGGAAAAATGCAAATTTTGAATTAGTGAAGGACTAAAACTAGATCAACTACATTGATGGCTCCTATATGACCTCATGAATATAATAGCAAGAGAAAATCAATTATTACAAGATCTATTTGCATGATAGGGAGGATTCTCTTGCATTATGTATAGAAGCTCAAGTCACATCCAATCAATGATCATTCATCCGAGGAAGAGTTCCTTAATTCATTCCAAGATTTAGTCAAGATATAAGTAGGAGATCCATTATCATTCAACAAAGAAAATTTGTAATCTCTCGCAGAAATTAAAGGTTTAATATCTAATACTGCAAGGGATCATCAAGTCTAGTTTAACCAATACAATACCCTTGAAACTGTTTTTGAAAATTAGATCAATGTTTAGATTTTTATGTGGATTCCATAGGAAAACAAGGTGTCATATTGGGTGACTCTTTTCAATAAAGATTTCAAAGGTGAGGAAATCATTCTAGGAGTATTACCTCAATTTTCTCCCATAGCTAGTTCTTCATTAGTAGAGGCTTAGTCTTTATCAAATTGATCAACCCTCTCTCTCTCCTCTTTGTTCTTTGTCCATATTTTTAATTCTTTATTAATAATTTAATTTTTCACTATATTGTCTTATTCACTTAAGTGGCCTTTACATTTCCATTATATGATTTTTTTTCAATAATAATAAAATACTCACTTTTACTCCCTAGGTATATGAAAGGTCACTAGTGATGAGAAAGTTGAAAATTCATGAGGGGGGATTTGAAAAGACAATTTGTAATGCTATAAATTGGAATGGATTTTCCATTCCAAGCTTTTTTCCATTGTGATTTGATAGTGGGTAGTTTTTTCTCTGCTATCTACAAGAAAAATATTACTTTCTTCTATTATGCTCTTATCTATGTTTTGTCTACTTCTTGCATACTCAACTTTGTAAGCATGGTGATCTTGAAAAACCAAGAAAATACTTTGTACCTTTGATGAATGTATTAATAAAACTATATCTTTGTTTTTTTAGTCTCATTGTTGCTTTCATGGTTGAATTACTCTGATTAAGTGTGGATATAATCTAGTTAATGCTATGAAATATGCAAGTTCCTATTAATAAATTTAACCTTCCCTTCACTATATTCTTACCCACCTCTACCTCCTTTTATAAGAAAATTATTCCCTTGTACTAAGTATAAGAAATTTTTCATAGGTTTAGTGGAGTATTCTTATGTGATCTCCAACTTTACAATCACCTGTTGATTTTTTTCTACATTCAATAAATGAGACTCTCCCAATTATTAAGAGGAGGGACTTAGTCCTAGAGCATTCGTTAAAACTCAATAATTTTTCATTGCAAAAAAATATTTCACAAACAGGGGTTTGTCTTTCTAGCCAAGATGGAGTAGATGAGGGAATTTGTTACTACTGTGGAGATGTAATAATGGGAATAACACCAGGAGAGGTGAAAAATATAGAAACTAAGATATGAGGGGTTTAGAAAATATCCATGAGAAGAGTGTAAGAATGATCAAAAAAAGAAATGGGATAAGAACACACAGTAGAAATATAAGTGGAAGATAGAGAAGGAAGATTAATTTGACGAGAACTTAAGAAGAGGTTGATCCCTAAGGAAAGTGGGGGAAGATATGAAAAGACCTATTCCATGAGGAAAAGAAGCGTAGAAGAAGTGGGAGGAGAGGAAACAAGAATGGATGATGTGAGGATAGAGGATGTGGGAATAAAAAATGTTTACACCAATTTTTTGGATAAAGGAGAGCAGTGAGGAGGAGAGGGAATGCGAGGAGGATGATAGTGAGGTAATTAAATGTGGGGATCCAAATTCATGAGTGGCATGACATGGATGATGAGAGTTGAAGATACAGGTGAGGGTTGAATGAGCATGATAACTATTGGCATATCTGTACTTTTATGGTATGGCAGAGAGCCCAAATTCACCAATATTTTTGGAGTATAAGAAGTAGTATATTTCTCTTCTTTTCTCACAAGTATGAATTTGAAAGGATTTGTAGGATCCTTTCCTTTATCTCTATGGTCTTGAGAGGGAACCACTTCTAATAAGGATGTCACATTAGAATGATGTGATGGTTTACTATCCATTGACTTGGGATTGGTTCCTAAGGAAATGAGCCAATGATTAGTTCAATTAAGGATTTTTGTTACATGATCCTTGATGGAAATAATTTCTTTCTCATACAAATTACTTAGTAAAAATCCCAAATTTTCTACCTTTACATGATTATATATATATAATCTTGGACATTACCATCATTTTTCATTCCTTTAAAGACATCCACAATATTATATTTCATTACCTCCTCCAGTGTCATCTTACTACAATTCATTCATCTTATTGTCACTTCATATCTAGAATGAATCCATAGGTCCTCACGTTTGGGAACATTTAGGTGTAAGGATCCAAAAAAATTCATGACTCCTCTAAAATCAAAATCAATTCTCAGACGGAAATATTTGAGAGACACACTCTACATTTCATAATTGACACTTTTATCCTTAATAACATATGGACTTGTGTAGTATCCAATTGAGATAGGAAAATAAATTCCTACCTTGTGCTTACTTTCTTTGAACTTTTTTAGGTCTAATATTTTCCTTACCAACTCCATTAAGACCAAATTATCACTCAGATTCCATACAAGTAGATATAGGGATTATTTAAATCCTCTCACTCAAAAGTAAGTAAAGGTCAGAAATTACAGGAAGATACATTCCCATCGAGACACTACACTCTAAGATATATCATTACACCTGTAAGTGTCTTTGGAAACCAACTAATAGAATGCTATGAAAGTTTAAGATCGATCTTATTCAGGTGTTTGGTGTAGGCCAAAAAATTATCATGCCATGCGTGTTTAACCTTTTCTTGACTAGTGTTTGCATACTTAATAAAGTTTGGGAGTTTGAGAACATCATCAAAATAATCTACGTCCAATCTTATTACCACCTCATCATATGATTCCTTACTAGTCTAGAATAACCATCATAATGACTAAAAAATGTGAGCACAAAAATTTGAATTTTTTCTAAATAAGGGAAGGTTGTAACTAGAGCTAACCCAATTTAAAGTATTCCTTATATCCAGAATGAATTTGATGGACTACTTAACTTGCCCCAAAATTTGACTAGATCAATGTCTCTTAGATATGTGTCTCCAATTTGGTCTATGTTCGAGTCAATATTGGAAGTGGGAACCACCACTTGGTAGCTATACTTAATTTATTTATCCTATCCTTTAGATGAATCTACCTTCCTTTTAACTTTAACTAATTTAGACATTAGAGTAACAAAATACCTGATAATTTTTATGTTAAAAAAGTATCACCCTAATATTTGTCTATGTAGATCTCTACTTTTTTCTATCATGGTACCATCTTTCAAGTTTTGGGACTTGCTACTTTACATGGACCTCCGGAGAAGATCAATTTCCTCCAGATAATCCTAATGCTAAACTACTCTTAATGCAAGAAAAAAACCTAACTAAACCTATCGTAAAAATTCCAAAGAGACAGGGAGAGAGAGAGAGAGAGAGAGAGGCTACATGACAACAAACAAATACTACACTACATAGGTGAAAACACCAAGAAAATGGGGTTCTAAATAGTCCACAATGCATGGAAATGAAGAGAGGTGATCATGGAGAGGATGGGCAAACATCACAGATTAAAATACACACAATAAATAATTTCCATCAAGCAGTGATAATCTAAACTTGCAATGAGATAAAGAAAATGCACAAACATACCTACAAATGTGAAGGAGAGGTAAAAATAAAACAATAAACACAAAAAACATAGCCAAATAATAATAAACTGAAATTTTATTTCTCCATGGAGATTCACAGACCAGTAAATTAAGAAAGGAAGGCATAATTAATCATTACAATATCAAGAAAAGAATCCTTCAAGCTCTAAATCTATCATACAAAGAAGAAGAAGAGAAAATCATGGAGAAAAATGTCCAACTCTTTTACAAAAATGAGCTATCTTTACAATATATGCAAGAATGAATAAGAGAGAGAGAGAGATTGATCTTGAAATTTACACTCAACCACCAACAAAGGGCATTGAATGATCTTCCAAAATCATGAAGGATCCTATAAAACACATCCCATCTTGTCCTGTGTTGTGTAGAAGAAGAAATCTACATCCAAGTATTCATTAATGCTTTTTACTTGCCTGGGACGTGATGATTTGAACATGGGACATTTTCCTTGATTTTCTTCACCTACTCTACCTATTTCAAAAAAAAATTATTATTTTCATGAGATGGAGGAGATAATTACAAGCCCAATGAGACAAATTTCATCAAATTTGGAGATCTGGGGGGTGATATATCTTCATGCAGATCATGAAGGTAATTGAGGAACATTTTAAAAAGTTTTGGGCTCTGTATTATTTTCTCTGTCTCCCTGACAATTAGCGAAATGTCTAATTTTTGGGGTCCTTTATATTACAAGTTTTAATGAGGTAAGGGAATTGAGTTTAACATGGAATTGGGCCTCTAGTTCCCTTGGTGTTCACAAATCCTAAACTACCCACATACAACACCCCCGCTTCCATCTCTAACTCAGTGATCTCGCCGAGCTAACTCGCCACCAAACGCATCGCCAAACTTGGTGAGGTCTATTATCTCACCGAGACCTTCACTTTAACTCACTCTACCTCCTTTTATCTTTGGTTGAATTGGACCTTTTAGGAACTTATGTCCTTTCCAACACTTGTTTCTCATCAGTCACTAGGGGATACAACACCCGAACCGGCCACAGTCCATTCACACTTCCCCCATTCTAATGCATTATGGGTGCAATGGCCTTTGCGGAGAACCTAGCCCCTCAATACCCTATACTTCCTAGGTCATCATCCTCCAGCCTTTATGCATAACACTTTTCTACCCCTGCCATTTGTTAATAAGTTGAAAGACCATTTTGGAGAACACCTCCCCATGGGGAACAAGTTCCCTGTGGGCCCTTGGCACCCGTATACTTCCTCCAACCCACACAAAATTGAAGTCTCCAAAAAAAATGTATTAGAGGATTTTCTGCCATCTAGGGAACACATGACCTTGTGACCATGGTACCCAGTGGGCCTCCAAAGTCTGATTTACCCACAATGTACTGAAACTTGACCCTTTACTCATTTTTCTTGGTTTTTTCTAAGTCCTTCTGCCAAGTGTAGAGTTTTTTATGGAAATTGGTAAAATTTAAGGGTTTTGAAAGGACCCACATCCTTACACAATTATCCCTCAAGGATAGATAAATCATTTAATCCTTATAGAGAGGAAATCCCCATCAGCAAAAAGGGGAAAAGAAAGAGAAAATTGAACCAATGAGAAAAACACAATAAAATAGTAGCACCCAATGCTCTAGCTATAACCAAATTACTTAAAAGAATCCCTTACATGGGATATTAGATGCATAGTAAAAATATTCATTTTACATTTAACAACTATCCATGCATCACTCCTATTAGGATTTTAATTTTCATATGAGTGAGTTGGAAGTCAAATCTTTGAGAAAGACAAGACTATATCATTAGAATTCTCAGTAGTGAAACTAGTTTTAACACATTCGTCAACTACACCTGGAACCAACATCAACACCTGATCCACCTTAACAATTACAAAAATATCCACTGAAGGGTCATTGGGTGGGGTTGGAATGGAAACCTTATCATCACTGATATGTGTATCAATAGCAGACTCATATTACTCATCAATAAATAAAAGGTTTTGGTTGGCATCCTTCCACCAAGAGACCATTTCATTTTTAGATTTCTGCTTGACCATATGATAAACAACAACAAGATGTCCTATCTTAAAACATTATCTACATCTGAAGAGTAATCCTTCATAATCAAGTGACTGAAAAAACCCTATCATGCACTTTGAGATCAACAGAAGAATGTAGATCAATCAAAGTATCCAAATCCACCAATATCTGAGCATAGTTAGTATGTACGAATGTATCTGTATTGGAATCGATGGATCAAAAAGTACCTAAATCATTACCAATAGTAGTTAAAATATCATCTCCCCAATATTTTAATGATGAATGGGGTAAATTGATCCAAACCAGCTTAACACTAAAATAGAAAGTGAGTGGATTGAAAGTCGAGAACCATGGTTTCATCAATAAATGATGATAATGTAGTGCCCATGAATTTTAAAAAACACTATCCCTAGCATCATTAGAGATAAAACCAATAATAAAAATCCCCTTGCATAGGGTTAAATATCAATCCGACCAGAAATAAGAGGTCGTCAGTTTGAAGTGATCCGCGAATTTAGGAGTGGAAGACTAGGCTAGAGGCAATTAAAATGATAGATCAAACCATTGAAGGAAAATAAATCCTCAGCCTTTAGAACTAAATCCTCAAGGGATATCATGAGGGAATTTATAATAGATGAGGACTTGGAAATAAAATCTACAACATAGGTTTGTTTCCCCACAGAGGGTAAAACAGTGTCACCCTTACCACATGTAGACACCTATAATTATGCCCAAGCAATTTAAATACTTAAATTGTGCTAATTATCTCCTTTCTCGCAAATCAAAGACATATCGTCAAAAGCACTCATTTTCCCTCATATCATCATTAATTAATTACACTAAGCTAATTGATTAAGTTGCCTATCCAACAAATACCCTAATTAACGACCTTCCGTTAATAAATTGCCCCTTCTACCTAGACTAATTAATTATTATTAATTAATTAGCTTTCCCTTCCATTTAACCAATAAATCAATATTTAATTTAGTTAATCCCCTTCTAATAGCCTAAATCGTACTAATATTCCTCTAATTATCTTCTATAGGCTTACATCTACCTATTAGTTAATCACCTTTGATTAATTAAAATACCCCCCAACTCCCATGACTTGCTAAAAATGTATTAAACCCTTCTAAAGTAAGGTTACCTTTAATAAAGCAAACTTATCCATTCCTAATCATGTTTTACCTTTATCCCACATTCATGAGAATGTGTTGAATCCTTTATCCTTTGGGCTATATAAAGAGCCCTCCACCTACCTTTTTACTTACACCTAAACTCCTTAGAGAGCAAATGCAAATCATATAGCAAAGAGACTAGGAGCTTGCACCTTGCCCTTTTGAGAGTTCATCATCTTGAAGAGTTAAGCCTCTTTCTTAAGTGTTTAGGTCATATGGGAGGTGTCAAAGGAGTCTTGTAGCCCAACTTTGATAGGCCCTCATTCCTAGGTTACTTGACATACTAAGGACAACTATTTTGATAGTCATGGAGCTTACTTAGGTCCATTCATTTATTTGTTAGAGAATAGAGGAGTTTAGATATTTAGCATTTTAGTTTTAAAGTTTGTATTGATGAATGCTAGCATCTAACCCTTGTTTAATTCTTATCTTGATGGTGTTTAATTTGTTGTTCAATTCTTGTTAATTAAGACTATTTAGGTGTTAGTCTTTACTCACATTAGCATTATTTTGAAAACAAACACATGCACACATTTGGCACGCCTGGTGGGACTTACTCCATTGTCCTTTGCACTTAATTTCAAGTTTTTGTAGTTAAGTTCCATTTTTGGTTACTAACCCTCTTTTACACATGTTGATCTAACTTGTTTTGTTGAGTTTGCATGTGTTGATTCTTCCTTGTAGGTATAAAGGAGGTGAAGTGATGTCAAAATTGGAATTGATGGAAAAATTTCAATATTTCTCCATGTTATCATTTTTAGAGCTTACTTTTTCAACATTCTACATGCTAGTTTTGTCAATTTCTTGAAATTTTTAAACTCTTGAGCATGTAGGTTAGTGTTTGATAGTGCTAAGTCTTCTATTTACATATTAATGTGGTGGGTTGCTGTCAAAATTTAATCTTGGTGAGAAATTTCAAGATTTCATCATGTTTTCATTTTTAGAGCTTACTTTTTCATCATTCTACATGTTAGTTTTTTCAATTTCTTGAAAATTTTAAATTCTTGAGCATGTATGTTAATGTTTGATAGCGTTGAGTCTTATATTCATATATTGATGTGATGGGTTGTTGTCAAAATTGAATCTTGGTTGGAAAATTTTTCCCATTTTGTAGATTAAGAGATTTTTTTTTTTACATTTTTTGAGTGCATGTCAAGTGTATACCCGTGAGCATAAGAGCATATACGTAACCCATATTCCGAAGGCCATAAATTTTGTTCTCGAACTTGAAATGACTCCATTTTTTTGAATTGGAAAGTTATTGAAGTTAAATATGCAATGAAAATATAAATTTAGGATTTACAATTACAGAAATTGTAAGTTTTTCTGTTAGTTTAAAATTGTTCATTTTCTAACATGTCTAATGTTTTGATGAATGTTGTATTTTCATGCTTACTCGATTTAGACCAAAGCATGTGTATGCTCTTCTCTTACACCTTTTGGTGATCTTGAGAATCAAAAATGACTTTGATCTATATCTTTTTAACATTAGGATTAAACTTGGAAATTTGATTATTCATTTTGCTCAAGGGAATGTACCTTTTACAAAGCATTTTTCAATGGTCCTTTGATTTGAAGTTTTCCATTTCTATATAGTTGGGATAAAGTTTTTGTATGTTCTTCTCTTACACCTTAGGGTGATCTTGAGAATCAAAAGTGACTTTAGTCTTCATTTTATAACATTTGGTAAATTGGAAACTTCATCTTTCACTTTTGGTTTAAGGGAATGAACCTTTTACAAAGTATTTTTCAATGGTCCTTTGATTTGAAGTTTTCCATTTCTATATAGGTTGGCATAAAGTTTGTGTATTCTCTTCTCTTGCACCTTAGGGTGATCTTGAGAATCAAAAATAACTCTAGTCTTCATTTTATAACATTTGGTAAATTGGAAACTTCATCTTTCACTTTTGGTTTAGGGGAATGAACATTTATCAAGAATTTTGTATGGTTCATTGATTGAAAAGATTTTCTTTACTTTTTAGTTGGATTATTTGTTGTGTATGCTCTTCTCTTGCATCCTTGGATGATCTTGAGAATCAAAATCAACTCTTAATCCTCTTTTAAATAATGTGATTTTCTTGGAGAACTACTAACGCTTGAGTGTAGGACCTAAAAACACTTGTCAAAGAAAGGAGGAATCAAAATGAAATCAAAAACTACTAATACAGTTGTTATACAGGTTGCCAAAAGGTGTTCAAGCAAACCACACCTAATTAAACAAGATAAAAAGAACAACATATTGAAAACATTGTATTGCAAGTTTCGGAAAAGGGTACGTACCTCTCCGCTGAATTGGAACATAACCCCTTTGGCATAACGCCTTAAGCTACAACAATGGGGGTGGTTCTAGGAACCCCGAAGTAGTCCATGCAAGAGGGAACCTTGTGGACGAAACAGGAAGTGCTCCGCACTACCTACTTCACTAGTGATTCCTTTGTGAGATAGCGTTATAGGTTGTCCATTGTGGCGACCCCAGTGATAGTACACGTAGACGCATTAGTTGCCTACTATTCTTGAAGGGGGTAAAGTAAAGCCGAGATACTCCCAAACTAGTCAGTGTGACTTTTTGGGTAAATCGCACTCGCTCATGGCAAATTTGTAACACCTAGGGCGAGAGAACCACCTAGAAGAATATACTTTAGCCAAGAGCCCACTTTGACCATTTTAAAATAGTGTTGAGTTGTGAACCTTCTTTTTGAGAAACATGTGACGTATTACTTTCGCCTAGTTTTTACTTAGGGCGAGGCGAAACTCTACCGAAGTAAGGCTAGTATTTTTCATCATTTTTCTTGATTTATTTCCTTCATATTCTTTTGACACTTTGTTGATCAAAAGAGGTGTGATTACCTTTGTGTTTCCATTCGACTTTTTCTCTCACTTTTATGTCTGTTTATGTCCATCCATGTTTGCGGCTGGGTTAGTTAAACGTCTAAAGTGAGCGGATGCGTTTTCACGTCATTTGGTAGCAATTGTGATCTTGATACCCACGTCAAGATCATCATTGTAGTTAGGCGTGGTTCATCACGATAGAATTCCATAGAGGAGTTATCTTTTTTGTCTCGTATCATTACAATTTCGATATTTAGGTCTTGTTTCTTGTAAACTCGACATAAATACCTATATTGTACGGTTACACTGCACACATTTTTAACTATTCCTAGCTATACTTTGAGCATTTTTTGTTCGGTTTTATTATTACCTCGATTTCAAGAGGTGCTAAGCACTACCATTTGTGCGTGTTATATCAATAACACTTCGATATCAATACTTCACTTTTTTACAAAGTGGGTTAACATATCTTGGTGATATTGTTGTGTCATTCACAAATCGTAATTGGCACTTTTTGAGATATAGGTCTTAATAAGACTTGAGCTTGCTCGTCGTATATCTTGATTGCGTAGTGTATTTACTTACGTATTTTTCATTCCTTTGAACTTGGCATAAGTGGAGACATCTTGTTAATCATCTGGAGTCAAAAATTACTTTGAAACGTAGTCTAGGAAGTACTTCATTTGATTAAGTTTTGGTACCAAACGATTGTTTCATTGGTGACTTTATCATTCTATCACATTGGTATTCTCACACTATTAATTTACTATTAACACGTACATCTTGTGTTTCACTTAGGGGTAGTCATTGAATTTTGAACAAATCTACAACTTACCTTAGTGAAACTTATCATGAAAACATGGCTCCTAAGACGCGTCTAGGTTTAAAGAAACAAACATATGAGGAACAACAGGTGCAAGCTTGGGAAACCTCTAATAGACAAGGGTCAAACCCATTTATCGGACATGATCTAAGACCACTATTTTCTATAGAAAAGGAAACAAAATAAATGGTCGACCATAGTGGAAACGAATTAGAGTCACCACGCGCAGACTTTGATTTTGACCCTGCTCTACTAGACGAGTTTCTCCTTAGAAACAAAGATAGAGTTTTGGCAAAGGTCGTGGAATTAGGGGCCAAATTTCCCACCGATAATGAACCAATATTACCTATAAATGACACCACTAAGCAAGAACACCCCCTTATCAATATGGAAGATATTTTAACAGGCGGACATGCTTCCACTTATTATGTAGAAAATGATAAAGTGGTAGGGCATAGAATACCCCTCATCAAAGTGCCATGAAGAAACAAGATAGAACATGAGACAAGGGAAGAACCTCCATAATACAAAGAGGAATAACCTTTAGAAGAAGAAGACAAAAACCAAGTCACAATCCAACAACAACTCAATAACCTAAGCCGACAACTAACTTTGCTTACTTTCCAGGTACAGAAAGACACAAACAAGAACATTCAAAAGTCAAGGCCTAAGTTTTGGATCCATGAACCCCATCGAGAAAACCAAGGAGAAAAAGACACGGGGTATCATCGTGTACACATCCCCGCTTCTCCCACTAGAGAACAATTTCTTACACAAGAAGTGAAATCTATGAAAGAAACACTTGCAAGCATACAAGAAAGCAATATAGTGAGTATTAGGAATTACCAATACGAAGAACTATGCCCCTATCCTTTTGACAAGACAATGACCCTTCAACCCTTTCCAAAGAAATTTGATATGCCAAAGTTTGACAAATAAAAATGAAAGGGAGACCCAAGGGATCATGTTAAATATTTCTACATGGCATGTCAAGAGGTGTCTTATAGTGATAATTACCTCATCAGACTTTTTCCTAAGAGTCTCAGAGGTCAAGCATTGGAATGGTTTACATGCTTACTATGAGGATCAATTTTCACCTGGCTAGAATTGGCAGAAATATTTGTGTGTCATTTCTCATATAACATAGAGAGTGACGTCACCATGGAAGACTTGTGCTGCACAAAACAATGCCCAAATGAGACCTTTACCAGCTTCCTCCAATGATGGAGAGGGATAGCTAGTCGCTTCCCTTGTGCTTTCCCCGAGAAGTAGCTGGTCGGTATTTTTGTCCCTAATCTCAACCCAGATATAGCTTTCCACCTCCAAATGCATTGTGTCCACACCTTTGAGGAGGTTATCGATGAATGGATTCAAATAGAAAAGGCTCTCATTGCCAAAGGCACCCTCAAAACCCAATCTAAAGAAAACCAAAGTGTCAAACCCACTGAAAAGCCAAAGATCTTTAACAAAAACAAAAACATGGTGGGAGATGGAATCATTGATTCCAAATCTGTTCAAACGGTCCAAACTAGTCAACCTTTTAAACTAACCAAGGGCCCAATTCAACCACCACCAAAGCAACAAACATTCACCTCCCTCAATGAACCGTTGTCCGTCATACTAAAACAGTTGGATGCAGCCCACATGATGACCTATCCTACAACACAACCATTTGATGACAACGCTCCTAAACCTTCATGGTATAAGGAGCATGAATACTGTGAAATGCATCACGTTAAAGGTCATAAGATAGACAAATGTCTGTGACTTCACCACTATATTCAGGACCTCATTGATAATGTGGAGATAGAGGTGGATAACCCTGGAAAAACATAAACACCTAACAAGAAAATGGGGATTTATAAGGAACCATTCCCTAAGCATGATAAGTTGGAAAAGACAAAGCCAGATCAGGGAGACTCATCCCAAACCTATAAAGCTGTGAATTACTTGTATACCAAAAGAGATAACAATCATTATGATTCGCTTATTGGATGTATTCACTCCCCTGATGACCGTGTCAATACCATCTAGATCAAGGGAAAGGACTGCGCTGCGGTAACAAGGCATGCCTACCTTGTGATTCTGGAACCCTCTTTATTGACCCCGCAAACTAGTAAATATAACCTTTTGGGACAACTTGAGAGGACACCTGCTAAGATCTCGATCTTAGATCTTCTCAAGATATCCAATGTGCATAAGGACATTTTTTATCAAACTCTTCAGGGGTCGGGAGTGCCTTTAGAAGTTGATCCTGCGTACCTTCAAGCCACGGTGGAAAATATTACACCCAGTGAGCATCTCACTTTCAACCATAGGGAGGTCCCTACCGAGAATCCTAAACATAATCTTCCCTTATACATTGAGGTAGTTGTCACCCATAGGAAAATCAAACGGGTGCTTGTGGATAACGGATCTGTATTGAACATCTGCACGCTTAAGTTAGTCAAACAATTGGGACATACAGAGGCATATCTTGAGTCCCATATCATCACTATCACTGCATACGACAACACGAAAAGAGAGTTAGCAGGAACCATTACATTGCCCATGGAGGTGTGCCCCACTTTCCATCAGATGAAGTTTCACGTCCTAGACTTGGAAATTCCATATAATATGCTTCTAGGCTGACCATGGATCCATGCCATGCAGGCCGTGCCATCAACATTTCATCAATGCATCAAGTTGAAGCATGAGGGACATACAATAACAATACCAGGAGACTTAGAGCCCTTTTCTCATTGTAGAGCTCTCAATAGCTTTTCAAAAAATGGTACATATGCATGTCCCTCTACGGATATGGCCATTCGTTTTCAATTTGAGGCTATGGAATCCCAGCTGGATTTAGATCCTCTTAGGTCTTGCGCTCATGGGGCGTCCACTTCCACATCTCCATTTGATTCATGGGAGATGAAAATTATGGAATATGGCTATGTGGAGTATAATGTACAACAATAACTCTTGGTTTCTAACCTCTCCTTGTCGTCCAAGACTAGAGGTTGACCCAGCTACCACTTCAGGAGACCTAGAGAGGAACACACTATTGGGTCGTTCCTACCTGGAGGCTTGTTAGCTGAGGAAAAATTACTTGATCCACCTACTACTTGGATCCCTGAGGACACTCAACCATCTTGTTATCAAACCCTGGAATATGAAAAATCTAGCAGAATGATGTAATCCATGGGCTATAAAGGCCTAGGATGTGAGAGGAATGAACAAGGACAAAGAGAACTAGTCCCTCTTACACATTTCAAAATAGAAATATATGGAATTGGGATTCACCCTTATGAAGCACACCCCAACGATCAATATGTGACTTGTCCTGAGCATGAGGATAGCTTCGAGTACCTAGACAGCGATACAGATTCCCATTGTAGCCTATATGAGGATCTGGCCTCCACGAACCTTTTCATGAACAATTTTGTCCTGACCATAACCCTCACCAAATTGACCCTTGACCTTGTGTACCCTTCCCTTGTTGAAAGGGACCAATAATGTCATGTGCCACTAGATTTACTCGAGAAAGACGAGACTATTGCAGATTTCATGGGCATAAGGGATAGAATTCCCATTGGAGATCACAAGAAGGGTTTCTTTATCAACTTAGACACTTGCACCTACTTTGGCAAGGAGGCTGAACTTTGTGGTCAACAAAATTTAAAGAAAAGCGAGGACAAGAGTTCTAAAGAAAATCCTTGGAAAAAATTGAAGTCCAAGTCACACAGTGAAAACCTCTTTGAGGCACTAGCTAACAAACAAATAAGAAAATCAAAGGACAAACAAAGTGACCATGCCAAGGATGAAAATCTCGTAGAGACATCCTTGGATGAAGATCTCAACCTACCTCCAAATCCTACGCGTATGGAGGATTTATCAAAAAAATTAGTTGAAGAAACCATTGATGTCAATATTGGTACTGAAGAAGATCCCAAGATAGTAAAATTGGGAGCTTCACTCTCGGCCAGAGAACAAAAGACGTTCACTATGCTACTACGAGAGTTTATTGATGTGTTCACATGGTCTTACAAAGACATGCCCGACTTAGATCCAAATTTGGTCATGCATAACCTGGTTGTGTACGCAGACGCTAAGCCTATCAAACAGAAGCTCTGAAAGATGCACCCAAGAGTGGCCTTGTTAGTTAAAGAAGAGTTGGAAAGGTTTCTTACAACAGGATTCATCATGCCAATTGACTATTCTGAATGGATATCAAACATTGTTCCTGTCCAGAAGAAACCTGTCAGTATCCGAATCTGTATGGATTTTAGAGACATCAATAAGGCTTGCCCTAAAGATGACTTTCCATTACCCAACATTGATATGATTTTTGACTCAACAACAAGATATGAAATGCTATTGCTCATGGATGGCTTTTTGGGTTATAATCAGATTAAAATCGCTGAGGAGGACCAACACTAAAAAGCTTTCACAAATCCTTGGGGCACCTTTTGCTATCAGGCGATGCCATTTGGCCTTAAGAATGTGTGATCAACTTATCAGTGGGCCATGATAGTAATATTTCATGATATGATTCATGACATCATGGAAGACTACGTAGACGACATCCTAGGAAAGTCCAAAACAAGAGAGGATCATCCTATCATTTTACGGTGTATCTTTGAATGCCTGCATGAATACAAAGTCAGGATGAATCCAAAGAAGTGTGTCTTTAGTGTGCTATCTGGGAAACTATTAGGATTCATCGTGTCAAGACGAGGTATTGAGGTAGACCCTGCTAAAGCATCTACCATCATAGAAATTCCTCCACCTGAGAATATCAAGCAACTGTGTAGCTTGCAAGGGAAAATTCAATCCATTCACTGCTTTATGTCCTAGCTTGTAGATAAATGTCACTCATTCACTCATTTTCTTAAGAAGGACGTCGCTTTCATCTGGGGACTTGAGCAACAGCAAGCCTTTGCTTTACTTAAACAGTACATGGCTAATCCACTTGTCGTCATGCCTCCCACTCCAGGAGAACCACTTTTGCTCTATATTTTTGGTACGTAATACACTATTGGTGCACTGCTCACCCAATATGACCTTAGCCATAAAGAGAAAGCAGTGTACTATCTGAGTCACACCCTCATCACCTATTAACTTAATTATCCTTAGATTGAAAAGTCTTGTTTGGCCGTTGTTTTTACCTTTCAGAAACTTTTCCATTACCTGTTAAATACTAAGACCAAGCTCATATCCAAGGTCAACCCACTCAAGTATTTTTTGTCCAAACCCGCCCTCACAAGTAGAATGGCTAATTGGATCATTCTACTCAGTGAGTTTGATATAGAATTTGTCCATCAATAATTAGTTAAAGGACAAGTACTTGCCGACCAGCTAGCGGAAGCACCTTTGATTCTGGATCTACCAGATGCATATTTGCTATACATTGAAGAATCTGTCATATGGAAGATACATTTTTATGGATCTTTTACGTTTCATGGTTCAGGTGCAGGAGTGGTCCTTATTACTCCTTCAGGTGATCCTATACTGCAAGCTTTCCACCTGGGATTCCCTTACACGAACAACATTATGAAATATGAAGCACTCATTGCAGGGATGAAGCTAGCCATCAAGTGGAATATTCAACATGTTAAGGTTGCAGGTGATTCGTAGCTAATCATCAAATAGGTTAATGATGAGTATAAAGTTAAGGATAACAATCTCATACCTTACAAGAAGTTGGTTGAAACTCTGAAGGAGTATTTTATGCGCATTACCTTTGAGTAGATCCCAAGAGCGTAGAACAGATCGGCAGATGCCATGACAACAGTGGGATCTATGCTTTGTATTCCACCAGGGAACAATGATATGCCATTTTTTGTAGAAAATTTGCACCAGCCCACATATGACGTGCTGGAATCTTTCCTGGCTTGTGAGGTTGTTGGTCCCTATTCCCCATGGTACGAACCCATTTTCACCTATCTTAAGGATAGAAATTTCCCTCCCAATATCTCCCATTCTGAAAAGCAAATCCTGATTCGCCAGATAGCCTGTTACACCCTTTTAGGAGGTACACTTTATCAACATGGCTACGACAGAAATCTGTTACATTGTCTGGATGTGATGGAGTCAATCTAGGCAATTAAAGAAGTACACGAAGGAGTATACAGAGCACATACAAACGGAATGGTCTTGGCTAAGAAACTTTTAAGAGTAGGTTACTATTGGCCCACCATGGAAACTAATTGTTGTAATTATGTTAGAAAATGTGTGCTTTGCCAAAAGTATGGAAATTTCATCTATACTCCATCACAACCATTGAAACCAATCACTACCCCGTGGCCATTCTCCAAGTGGGGACTTGATCTAATAGGGAAGCTTACTCCTACCTCATATGATGGTCATACACATATCATCGCAGCTACAAAATACTTTACAAAATGCGTGGAGGCTATCCCTTTAACCTATGTCACAGGAGCACAAATTTCTAAATTCATCATGAATCACATTATTTGCTGATATGGTATCCTTGCAGCCATTGTCACAGATAATGGGAAGTCATTTAAGAACAAAACTGTGAAAGGTCTTTTCCAACGGTTCCAAATCATATTGAAATGGTCCATGTCATATTACCCTCAGGGTAATGGACAAGCTAAGGCAACAAACAAGACTTTGGTAAGGATAATGGAGAAGATGGTTAGCAAAACCAATCGAAACTGGCACCTACAAATCCACCCAGCCCTCTGGGCCTATCGAACATCAATTCACACTCCTACGGGTGTGATGCCATATTCGCTAGTGTTTGGGACATAATCTATCATCCCTTTAGAGATTGAAATCCCATCCCTGTGAATTTCTCTTCAGGATTATTTGGATAAGGATGAAGATTATCGAGTGGAAAGATTGGCTGAGTTAGAGCTCCTGGATGAGAGGCGCATTCGCGCTCTTAATCACTTGAAGGTATATCAACACAGAATCTCCTGCAACTACAACAAGAGAATCATCCCTCACCAGTTTGACATGGGTGATTTAGTTATGAAGGAGAACCAGTTCAACACCAGAGCAGAGTGAGAAAATAAAGGGAAGTTCGAACCACATTGGTTAGGACCCTATGTCATAGTTGCCAAGTACGGCACCGGGGCATACAAACTGGCTCACCCTAATGGTGATGAGCTTTGAGAGCCAACGAATGCCATGCATCTTAAGAATTTCTATGCCTGACCATGGCACAAAAATAAAAAAATACAAAAACATCACAAAAAAAAATCATAAAAAGAAAAAGAGAAAATAGGTCATCCACTAGTGAAAACCATGCAATTGTGGCACTTTGGACAAGTCCTTGGGTGAAAACCAGTTTCCAGCACCTCAGGAGGATTCATTGTTCACAAGCATTCTGTATTAGAAGGGTAGTTGTCTTTGGCCTAGACCTGGTTCTACCTTCGAGTTTCCTTGTGCACACCATCTTGTCCAACCTTGATCCGGATTTTCCTTCTTCTATTCGTCTGTAAGGGACGTGGTCTTTTGTTATTTCCCATCTTACGTTGGGGGAAACTCAACAAATTCAGCTTCTTGTTTGTAAGCGTGTGGCTTCTACCCTTGTATATTCCCCACCTAACGCTGGGGGCATCCATGCTTTCTTGGTTACCTACACATAGCTTTGGAAAACTATTAAAAACACAAAAACAATAGAAATTTGTTTCGAGAAAAACACCAAAACAATAGAAAATTGTTTCTAGAAAAACACAAAAACAATAGAACATTGTTTCGAGAAAACACAAAAACAATAGAACATTGTTTTGAGAAAACACAAAAACAATAGAAAATTGTTTCAAAAAACACAAAAACAATAGAAAATTGTTTCAAAAAACACAAAAACAATATAAAATTGTTTCACAAAAACATAAACAATAGAAAATCGGTTTATGAAAACATATCTTACAAAAACATTTACTTGCATTGTCTTGTTTTCTTGCTTTGCTTGTTGCTTGTATAGTGTTTTGCGTGCTTGCTTTTGAGTTATTTTTTTCTTTGGTGTACTTTTTCATAGTTTATCTTTTCTTTCTTAGAATAGATTCATTCTTGCTTGTGCATATTGTAGTGGGTTTCGACATGCTAGTGTGTTAATTCATTATTAACACATTTGGTTGTGTTTTGTTACTTGTTAATAAGGCATGGTGATTCATGGTGTATTGCATTAATTCCTGGTGTTCTTTGTAGCATTTGGCTGTGTTTCTTGCATGTGCTCTATTTTGTTATCATTCACATCACATTACCATCACTATCATCACATCTAACATCATCTATACATCATATATAAACAAAAATGCTAATTTTTTACATCATGCATGTATGTTAAGCTAATCATCACATATCATATCATCAATGGGGGCAAGAGGGGTTGCGCATAATCAAAAATCTATCCCCCCGCACCAATATTATCATATCATCCTATCCATATGCATCAAAATAACACTTAAAAATAACATTTGATATTGTCTACAGATCTATCATCTACAATCTACAGCATGCCTCAAACGATCATCTGTGATCACCATCTCTCCTAAGTGCCAGAGCCTCATGGTAATTTTTCTAAACTAAGCGGTTAAAATAAATAGATTGTGATGTTTTTATCCCCCCTGGGGGAGTATATTAACCTTTTTTTCACCGATCGGATAGCCGGGACACTCATTTAGCTCACCATTTTCTCCTTTGTTTGCTGTGGAATAATTATTTTTAATTAAATAATTATTTTTCTCTTATTTTTCACCGTATTGGGGAATTTTTTGTCCAATACCCCTTTCTTCTCCCCCGGACAATTTTATTGCTCCCTGGCAATGTTTATTCTTCTTCACACCTCATAAATAATTATTTTTCAAATAATTATTTTTTCTTAATTTTTCCACTAAACAAGGACATTATTTGTCGTTTGCTTCTCTTTTCTTCCACCTAGGGCACTTTTTGTTGCCCCTAGGCCCTTCTTTTTCTTCTTATTTTTTCTTCTATTGTTTATCACAGTTCAGAAAGCCAAAACAATACAAACATTTACTATATAAAAAAAAATCCAAAAACAAGGCAAAATTTTTCAAAAAATTCCTAAAAAGTAAAACACCCTACAAAATGGTAACTTGCTTCTTACGGCTGAAACTTGTGTCTTGCGCATGGTATTTTCTCCATATCCTATTGGTTTGTCTCACATCTTCCCTAATTAATATGACTCACAGATCACCGGATTCACAACCATTCACAAAAGCTAGTTGCTTGCTTCGTCTGTACTCTGGGGCACTTTTGGTTGCCTGGTGCTATTTCGTTGTACACAAACGCTTTTCATGGACCCCATGTCTATTATCATTTCCCCTTGCATGTATCCTTGCTTGGGGCATCATTTTTTAACCCTTTTCATCAATCATGAACTTGTGGATCTCTCCAGAACTGATAACAAAACATTTGTACAACTGTCTTGCCCGTTGTTGGGTTGGATATGTGCGTTCGTACTTGTTTTCCCTGTTAGATGATCTTGTTTCCTTCTCGTATTGCATTACATTTTTGTATGTTGTATGGAGTTGGTATTTTCAGCAATGGACAATTTTTCGTATTATGGCTTTTCATTTCATTCTACCTTTTTCGTATGCTTATATTTTTCATAAGGACCGATGACATAGTTCCTATGGCAATATGATGACATCCAAATTGAATCAAACAAGTACGTGGCTAGAGGCTAATATTTTCTCCCCCCTTGTCAATATTTATTCTACACCACTTCCCTTTCACCCCTAATTCTCCCTCTCATTGAGGCATCCTACCTCGTCCCCCTTCTTTCACCTATATCTCACCTTTTTCGATCGTCGATCGACTTCTTCCATCACCCATCGACACTCGAGGGGGCATCTCTCCCTCCTACTAATTTTTCTTCTATCCCTTCAAAATATATTCTGTCTACTATCTTTGAAGTGGCATCACTTACGCCACCCCAAAGAGGGGAAAATGTAGACACCTATAATTACGCCTAAGCAATTTAAATACTTAAATTGTGCTAATTATCGTCAAAAGCACACATTTTCCCTCATATCATCATTAATTAATTACACTAAGCTAAGTAATTAAGTTGCCTATCCAAAAAATACCCTAATTAACAACCTTCCATTAATAAATCACCCCTTCTACCTAGACTAATTAATTATTATTAATTAATTAGCTTTCCCTTCCATTTAACCAATAAATCAATATTTAATTTATTTAATCCCCTTCTAATAGCCTAAATCATACTAATATTCCTCTAATTATATTCTATAGGCTTACATCTACCTATTAGTTAATCACCTTTGATTAATTAAAAAACCCCCCAACTTCCATGACTTGCTAAACATGTATTAAACCCTTCTAAAGTAAGGTTACCTTTAATAAAGCAACCTTATCCATTCCTAATCATTTTTTACCTTTATCCCACATTCATGAGAATGTGTTGAATCCTTTATCCTTTGGGCTATATAAAGAGCCCTCCACCTACCTTTTTACTTACACCTAAACTCCTTAGAGAGAAAATGCAAAGCATATAGCAAAGAGACTAAGAGCTTGCACCTTGCCCTTTTGAGAGTTCATCATCTTGAAGAGTTAAGCCTATTTCTTAAATGCTTAGGTTATATGGGAGGTGTCAAAGGGGTATTGTAGCCCAAATTTGATAGGCCCTCATTCCTAGGTTACTTGGCATACTAAGGAAAACTATTTTGATAGCCATGGAGCTTACTTAGGTCTATTCATTTATTTGTTGTTAGAGAATAGAGGAGTTTAGATATTTAGCATTGTTAGTTTCAAAGTTTGTATTGATGAATGCTCTAACCCTTGTTTAATTCTTATCTTGATGGTGTTTAATTTGTTGTTCAATTCTTGTTAATTAAGAATATTTAGGTGTTAGTATTTGCTCACATTAGCATTATTTTGAAAACAAACACATGCACACACCACGATCAGAAGAGGGTAAAATCAGCCCCATGTTATCATTAGAGAAACTAGAAGAACCACTTGGGTGAAGAGGATGCAAAGGGGCCTAGGGGACACCACCAGTAGTAGGATAAGAATATTCACTTCCTAATCCAGACCCCACAAAATCACCCACAACCCTATTACCATTCTTTCCACTGTAATTTGTAACCACAGAAAGAGAGTAGATATCACCAATGCTAGGGTTTCTAGTAGAAGACTTTGGGGGAGAATTTTGGGAAGGAGCCATATTTCCCACAACTGGAGAGTTGAGAAACTAGGGAAAACATAAAGCAGTGCCTCCAAAACCAATTTTTTTTCCTTTATCCATTTTGACCTAAATTGGTTAAGTGTGAGAACCTAGAAGAAGAGAAATTACACCAAATACATAAAAATTCCCCCAAACCAATTGTAAATGCTCCAAAACAAACAATTTACCTATTGACTCTAGATTAAACCTTAAATATATGTCAATACCTAAGTCCAATTCTTTCAAGTTGTCCATTTTTTCCATGGGGTAAAAAATGTATAACAATTTGGTGACTCATGGGGACATTTTCCAGTTAGATGAACTGATTTGTGGCTTTGAAGGGTCCATTAGGCTTGGCCCTAAAGATGACTTGCATTACCCAACATGATATGATTTTTTGACTAAACAACAAGATATGAAATGCTATTGCTCATGGATGGCTTTTTGGGTTATAATCAGATTAAAAATCCGGGAGCGACCAACAATAAAAAGCTTTCCAAAATCCTTGGGGCACCTTTTGTATCAGGCGATGCATTTGGCCTTAAGATGGTGTGATCAAATTATCAGTGGGCCAGGATGTAATATTTCCTGATTATGATTTCCAGAATCATGGAGACTACGTAGACGACATCCTAGGAAAAGTCAAAACAAGGAGGATCATCCTATCATTTTACGGTATCTTGAATGCCTGATGGAATACAAATGTCAGGAGAATCCAAGAAGTGTGTCTTTAGTGTGCATCTGGGAAACTGATTAGGATTTCATCGTGTCAAGACGAGGTTTATTGAGGTAGACCCTGCTAAAGCTCTACATCATAGAAATTCCTCACTGAGAATCCAAGAAATGTTAAGCTGCAAGGTAAAATTCAATCCCTCACGCTTTATGTCCTAGCTTGTAGATAAATGCACATTCACTCATTTTCTTCAGAAGGACGTCGATTTCTCTGGGGACTGAGAAAACAGCAAGCCTTGCTTTCTTAAACAGTACATGTAATCCAATCCTTGTCGTAATGCCTCCACTCCAGGAGAACCAACTTTTGCTCTATATTTTTGGTACGTAAGACATATTGGTGCACTGCTAACCCAATATGACATTAGCCATGAAAGAGAAAGCAGGTACTATCTGAGTTCAACACCATCATCCCTATTAAACTTAATTATCCTTAGATTGAAAAGTCTTGTTTGGCAGTTGTGTTTTACCTTAGAACAATTTTCCATTACCTGTTAAATACTAAGACAGCTCATATACTAAGGTCAACCCACTCAAGTATTTTTTGTCCAACAGACCTCACAAGTAGAATGGCTAAAGGTAATTCTACTCAGGGAGTTGACTATCGAATTGTCAATCAATTAATTAGTTAAAGGACAAGTACTTGCCGGACCAGCAGGAAGCACCTTTGATCTGGAATCTACCAGAGGCATTATCTGCTATACATTGAAGAATTGTCATATGGAAGATACATTGTTATGCATCTTTTACGTTTCCTGGATTAGCCGTGCAGGAGTGGTCCTTATTACTCCTTCAGGTGATCCGAATTGCAAAGCTTTCCACCTGGGATTCCCACTTACAGAACAACATTATGAAATAGTGAAGCACTCATTGCAGGATGAAGCTAGACATCAAGTGAATATTTCAAACATGTTAATGGTTGCAGGTGATTCGTAGCTAATCATCACATCGGTTTAATGATGAGTATAACGTTAAGGTAACAATATCATACCTTTAAAGAAGTTGGTTGGAAACTCTGAAGGAGTTTTATGGAATTACCTTAGTAGATCCCAACAGAGCGTAGAACAGATCGGCAGGATGCCATGACAACAGTGGGATCTATGCTTGTATTCCACCAGGGAACAATGATATGCCATTTTTTGTAGAAAATTTGCAACCCAAGCCCACATATGACGTGCCGGAATCTTCCTGGCTTGTGAGGTTTGTTGGTCCCTATTCCCCCTGGTACGACCCATTGTCACCTCTCTTCAGGATAGAAATTTCCCTCCAATATCTCCCATTCTGAAAAGCAATCCTGATGCGCCAGATAGCACTGTTACACCTTTTAGGAGGTACACTTATCAAAACATGGCGACGACGAAATCTGTTACATTGTCTGGATGTGATGGAGTCAATCTGGCAATTAAGAAGTACACGAAGGAGTTATAACAGAGCACATTACACGGAATGTTTGGCCAAGAAACTTGTAAGAGTAGAGGTTACTATTGGCCCACCATGGAAAACTAATTGTTGTAATTATGTTAGAAAATGTTGTGCTTGCCAAAACGTATGGAAATTCATCTATACTCCATTCACAAACATTGAAACCAAGCATACCCCGGGGCCATTATCCAAGTGGGGACTTGATCTAATAGGGAGCTTAATCTACCTCATATGATGGTCATTACACATTCATCGCAGCTACAAAATACTTTAACAAAATGCGTGGAGGATATCCCTTTAACTATGTCACAGGAGACAAATTTCTAAATCATCATTGAATCACATTATTTGTGATATTTGGTATCCTTGCGCCATGCAAGATAATGGGAAGTCATTTAAGAACAAACTGTTGAAAGGTCTTTTCCAACGGTTCCAATCATATTGAAATGGTCATGTCATTTACCATCAGGGCGGTAATGGACAAGCTAAGGCAACAAACAAGACTTTGGTAAGGATAATGGAGAAGATGCCAGCAAAACAACGAAAACTGGCACCTACAAAATCAACCCAGCCCTCTGGGGACTATCGAACATCAATTCAAACTCCTAGGGTTGTGATGCCATTTCGATAGTGTTTGGGACATAAATCTATCATCCCTTTAGAGATTGAAATCCCACCCTGTGGAATTTCTCTTCCGGATTATTTGGATAAGGATGAAGATTATCGAGTGGAAAAGATGGATGAGTTAGAGCTCCTGGATGGAGGGCATTCGCGCGCTTAAATCACTTGAAGGTATATCACCACAGAATCTCCTGCATACAACAGAGAATCATTCCCTCACCAGTTTGACATGGGTGATTTAGTTATGAAGGAGAACCAGTTCAACACCAGAGCAGAGTGAGAACATAAAGGGAAAGTTCGAACCACATGGTTGGACCCTATGCAAGTTGCAAGTACGGCAACGGGGCAACAACTGGCCACCCCAATGGTATGAGCCGTTGAGAGCCAACGAATGCCATTGCATCTTAAGAATTTCTATGCCCGAACCATGGCACAAAAATAAAAAAATACAAAAACATCACAAAAAAAAATCATAAAAAGAAAAAGAGAAAATAGGTCATCCACTAGTGAAAACCATGCAATTGTGGCACTTTGGACAAGTCCTTGGGTGAAAACCAGTTTCCAGCACCTCAGGGAGGATCAGTGTTCACAAGAATTCGTTTTAGAAGGGTAGTTGTCTTTGGCCTAGACTGCGTTCTACCTTCGAGTTCATTGTGCCAACCATTGTCAACCTTGATCCGGATGTTCTTCTTCTATTCGTCTGAAGGACGTGGTCTTTTGTTATTTCCCATCTTACGTTGGGGGAAATCAACAATTCGCTTCTTGTTTGTAGCGTGTGGCTTCTACTGTATATTCCCCACCTAACGCTGGGGGCATCCATGCTTCTTGGTTAACCTAACACATAGCTGGAAAACTATTTAAAAACACAAAAACAACAATTAGAAATTTGGTTATGACAAAAAACACCAAAACAATTAAGAAAATTGTTTCTAGAAAAACACAAAAACAATAGAAACATTGTTTCGAGGAAAACACAAAAACAATAGTAGAACATTGTTTTGAGAAAACACAAAAACAATAGAAAATTGTTTTTCAAAAAACACAAAAACAATAGAAAATTGTTTCAAAAAACACAAAAACAATATAAATTGTGCACAAAACAAAACAATAGAAAAAGTCGGTTTATGAAACAGAGCTTACAAAAACATTTACTGCATTGTCGTGTTTTCTTTGCTTTGCTTGTTGCTGTTATAGTGTTTTGCGTGCTTGACTTTGAGTTATTTTTTTCCCTTGTGTGTACTTTTTACGTTTTATCTTTTCTTTTTAGAATAGATTCATTCTTGAACCGTGCCATATTGTAGTAGTGGGTTTCGACACCGCTAGTGTGTTAATTCATTATTAAAACCATTTGGATGTGTTATGTTAATGTTAATCAGGCATGGTTGATTCATGGTTGTTTGTATGATTAATTCCGGGTGTTCTTTGTAGCATTTGTGTGTTTATGAGCATGTGCTTATTTTGTTATTTCACATCACATTACCCATCACTATAATACACATCTCCCATCATCTATACATCATATGATAAACACAAAAGCCCAGCTATTTCTATACATTCTGATGTATGTTAATTATCATCCATATACTCACTTATCCTACCTAATGGGGGAACCCGGGGGCCGCCATGCGCCGAACTCCCACACAAATCTATCCCCCCGCACAAACTCTTATCAATATTTTTCCATCCCGATCCCATATGCCATCAAACTAACAATTTAAATAAACATTTGATATGTCACAGATCATCATCACACTTACAGCATCCCCCCATCCCCCCCATGCTCAAACGATCAACTATGTGATCACCTATTCTAACACAGTGCCCAGAGCCTCATGGATTTTCTAACTAAGCGGTTAAATAAATAGATTGTGATGTTTTTATCCCCTGGGGGAGTAGTATATAACTTTTTTCACCGATCGGACCCTACGACGGGAAGCTCACTTTAGATCACCCCAAGTTTATCCTTTGTTTGTGTGGAATAATTATTTTAATTAATAATTATTTTCTCTTATTTTTCACAGTATGGGGAATTTTTGTCCAATACCTTCTTCTCCCCCGGACAATTGTATTGCTCCCTGGAATGTTGATTTTCTTAACCTCATAAATAATTATTTTTTCAAGAATAATTATTTTTTCTATTTTTCCACTAAAAAGGACATTTTTGTCGGTTGCTTCTCTTTTTTTCACCTATTTTTTTTTTTTTTTTTTTTTTTTTTTTTTTTTTTTTTTTTTTTTTTTTTTTTTGTTTTTTTTTTTTTTACCTAGAGAGCACACCATTCTTGCTTGCCCTGGCCTTCTTTTTCTTTATTTTTCTTCTATGTTTATCAAAGTTCAGAAAAGCCAAAACAAAACAAACATTTACTATATAAAAAAAAATCCAAAACAAGGCAAATTTTTCAAAAAATTCCTAAAAGAAAAAACCTAAAAATGGTAACTACGCTTCTTACGGTGAAACCGTTCAACCGGTCTTGCGAATGGCGTAATTTCGCATCCATTCTATGGGTTTGTCTCACATCTTATATTATCACCTCACGCATACCAGCTACAACACAACGATCCCCATCGCCTCTTCACACACACCACATTCCAAAACGCGTTGTCGCGTCATTCCACGTTCTGTTATGGCTTAGTGCTTTATCTAGTCACGCAGAACCCGGGTACTCTCTCGTCCAATCAGAAGACACCCCCCCAAACAAACCAACCGAAACACCCCTTAATTCACTAGCGCACCCCCCATGTAACTCCCACCACCCCCTTACTCAATTCCGAACCACAACCCCCTCACCGGCCCCCAACCACTCCCAAGCCTAAAACCCAATCGAAACAGCAACACAACCAGAGACCCCCACCCCCCAGCGCATCTCACCTCTTTTAACCCCTTTTCATCCCTTCACCCACAACCTGAACCGCTCCAGAGCGACGCCACTAAATTCTCACGAACACGATAACAAAACATTTGCTACAAATGTCTTGCCCGTTGTTGGGTTGGATATGTGGTTGTACTGTTTTCCCTGTAGATGATCTTGTTTCTTCTCGTTATAGCATTACATTGTTGTATGTTGTATGAGTGGTAATTTTCAGCATGGGAAACTTTTTGTATTATGGCTTTTTCATTTCATTCTACTTTTTCGTATGCTTAGATTTTTCATTAAGGACCGATGACATTAGATTCCTATGGCAATGATGATGACATCAAATGAATCAAAAAAAGTAAGTGGCTAGAGGCTAATATTTCTTCCCCCCTCTGTCAACTCTTTATTCTACACCACTCCATTTCACCCTCTAATTCTCCCTCCTTCATTGAGGCATCCTACCTCGTCCCCTTCTTTCACCTATATCTAACCTTTTTCGATCGCTCGATCGAACTTCTTCCCATCACCCATCGACCACTCGAGGGGCATCTCTCCCTCCTACTAATTTTTCTTATCCCTTCAAAATATATTATGTCTACTATCCTTTGAAGTGCATTCCACTTACGCCACCCCAAAGAGGGGAAAATGTAGACACCTATAATTACGCCTAAGCAATTAAATACTTAAATTGTGCTAATTATCCGTCAAAAGACACATTTTCCCTCATATCATCCTTAATTAATTCCATAAGCTAAGTAATTAAGTTGCCTATCCAAAAAATTACCCAATTACAACCTTCCATGAATAAATCACCCCTTCTACCTAGACATAATTTTATTAATTAATTAGCTTTCCCTTCCATTTACCAAATAAATCAAATTTTAATGATTTACTTCCCCTCTAATAGCTAAACATACTAATATTCCTCAATTATATTCTATAGGCTTACCATATACCTATTAGTTACTCACCTTGATTAATTACAAAAACCCCCCCCAACTTCCATGACTTGCTAAAACCGGTCTTCCCCCTCTCCGTCAGGTTCCCCTTTTCATAAGCCCCCTCTCCCTTCCTAATCATTTTACCTTTATCCCCCCCTCCTGAGCATGTGGTTGACTCTTTCTCTGTGGGCTCTCCGGCGCCTCCCCCTTTGTTTTCCCCCTCCCCCTCCTTCGCGCGCCCTGCCCCGCCTCTCGCCCCGCTCGCGTTGCCCCTTGCTTTGCCGTCCTTCATTTGCCGCGGTTTCCGCCTCTTTTCCCCGCTTCGGTTCTCTGGGGTGTCCCGGGTTTCTGTCGCCCCCCATTTGCTCGGCCTCTTCCTTCGGTTATTGGTTCTCCGGCCTCTTTGGCTCGCCTGGCGTCCTTCGTTTTTTTTTTTTGTTTCTTACCTTTGCCCCCCACCACCGCAGTTGAGCACCCCCTGCACGCGCGCTAGATCTATATACAGCTCACCCCGCTTTAGATTGCGTCCCCGTTTCCCCCGCTCTTGTCTTGTAGCACAGACCACACCGGCCTTCACGCCCGCCGTTTTCCGTCTTTACAGTAGATACCGTGGTGTTTCTTTGTTGTCCCTTTTGTTCCTCGATCTTTTCGGTGTCGTCTTTGTCCCTTCGCATCTTTGCCCCCTTTTACCTTATCACTGCCCCCCCCCGCTCCGCCGCGCGTCCCTCGCCCTGTTCCTCGCGCTAGCCCGCACACCTTGGTGCGGGCTGCCCGGGGTCTCGACAGCGCCATCCCTCTCTCCCTGGGCCAGATAACGCCACCACACCGGCCAGTCTAGGCCCTCGGCCTTTCCCCTTCCAGTCCTCCCGCCCTCACCCCCCCCTCCCCCCCTCCCATGCTCCCACATGCCCACCACATCGCACCCTTTCACACCCTGCTTGGTACCCCCGAGACGAGCGTTTACGACGAACACCTCCCAATGTAGGGTTCTCGTCGCCGCCTTTGGGGGACCAGACGTCTGCCGGACGGAGCCATCCTCCCCCCCTGCGCGCGCGACGCACCCCCGAGACCCACACCTCCAGCACGCACAGAATCCCACCCCTTTTTTTCTTCTCTCTCTTGCCCACACTGTTCGTGTGCGCCTCGCGCCGCGACCCTTCCCACCCCACTCCTAACCTTCCCCACCCAACCCACACACTTAGTCCCTGCTCCCACCACCCACACCCCTTTCCTATTGCACTCTAGCTAGACCCCCTTACTCTCTGTTCCCCCACAAATAGCGGTCCCCCCTTTTTCACAGTTGTCCCCCCCCACTTTTTCTCCATGGCGGGTACCACGCCCCTGTAAACACCCCCCCCCACACCACTTCCTGGTGACACTCCACTGGGCCATTTCCGTCTGCCACGCGCACCGGATATTGCTGCTTGCAGCAGTCCCATGCGGTCTTGCGTCTCTGTCCCCCACCCCCCACCATTCTCCCCTTCCTCTCCCTTTGACACCAGCCTGCTGCTTGCCGCCCCTTCCAAACGTTGTGGCCCCCTACTCGTCCCACACCCCACCCGTCTTGCCTTAATTTTCCCCCTGGTTCTAACCGCCCCTCCTCCCCATCTCCACTCGGGGCACGCGTGGGCCTTGTTTTACCCCTCGCAAAATTCCTCTATACTCTACGTTACCCTCCACCGAATGTTCCAGTCTCAGAGACCACGGATCACCCAACACCCCCCTTACCTAAAATCTGATTTCTTTCCTAGTAAGAAGCACAACTGAAATTAAGGATTGAAGCTAATGATTTCTTGGCAATGATGAAGCACTGCAGAGTTTGGAGACACATGCTAAATTGATAATGCACTTAGAACAATTGTTAAAATCTAATTTCCCCATGAACACTACCACTTCCAATGATTTGTGCAAGAGAAACAACAAGTAAAAAATATGTACAAAATATGAATATCATACATGCCCCAAGTGAAGTATGAAGAGTGTCCACATGCACTTATTTTGCTAAAAGAAAACCTACCTACTCTTCTCTAACTAAAGGAATGGAAAAATCAAAAAAATCTTGACACTAAAAAGGAGAAGTAGCTTCCCTTCCTCACAAATGTGGAACATGTATCTGATTTGGAAATGGACATGGTCTTTTATGTGAGTGAAAAATTAATTACAAGATAATTTACCACCCAAATCATCAAGGTATAAACTGAAAACAAAAGAAATACCTCTTTTAGTTGCTCTGCATTTTGAGTTAAGAGCCATTTCAGCTGATCCTTGGCACGTTGAAGATCTTCCTCATGCTAAAAAATAAAAATGACTGGTGGAAACTCTTATTTTTGATATAAACTATCTAAATAATGGATTGGGTAAGGCCTGATCTATTGAAGTTTCCCATTACTTTTAAGCCCAACTTTGAAAAATGAATCCTTCTTTCAGAATTTTCTAGAAAAAGTGAATGTTTGTAAGTTTATTTGGATCTTGTCATGCTTCAACAAATAATTTATTCTCTTCCTCGATGACTAATACGGGAATGGTGTCATCCTTGTTCTCTTTTCCCTCCTTGTCCAATGTGAAACATGGAAGATCAAGCTCCTCCAATTATGATTCAAGAGGACTGTTTTGATTAGCAAGTTTTTCTTGAATGCTTTTCTTCCATGACATGAGACTCTTTATGTTAGAAGATGAGGTGATGGGGTAGTGAAATTAATAAGTTCAATTTCCATGGGATATTCTTCATCAATGCAATCCTCCAAATATGATAAGAAACTCAAAATATTCATTTTCTTGTCCAACTGTGCCAAGAGTTCTCCTATCCTTCCATTATGTCTTCTAAATTTGCAACTGATTCTCAACATGGTTCTCCTCTTCCTCAAACATGAAGTTTGAGAGAAAAAAATCATTCCAAAAAAATAGGATTTTTGGAAGGATGAAGTGGGAGAAGGATTTGAAATATCCTCTATGTATCCTACTCTACACACTCAAGACCTTTCAATCTTATCTTGTATCTCCTCCATGTGCTCCTCTTCCACTTGGATTTCGAGGTAATTTCTCTTCCTCTTCAACTGATCCTGCAACATGGTGATGGATCAACCTATAACTAAAAATAGAATGTCCAATGTGTACATTACATTATGAGAAAATGGATTGTCTAAACATCTGTATGTCATGATTATGCTAATTCTCACTTACAAAATCAGTTTCTAGTCACTTTTTTTGTAGCCTCCAACCCGCAATTTGAAGGCCTATTCATTAATGGCATTTGAGTGATTATGGAACTTGGTAGATCCCAATTCCTCAAATTTTTTGTTGATTCTTATCTACTGGGCTCTTTTAGTTTTCTTCCCTCTTTTGACTTATTTTTTGATTTTTTTCCTCCAAAAATGAGATTTGGGAATAATAGGAGGAGGGGTGGGTTGGGACTCAACTAGTTTTTTTTCATGTTTTTGGTGGAAGGGAAGGTGTAATTTATTATTTCTATAGAGGGAAAGGAGTTTTTGAAAGAGTAAAAGGGAAAAGAATTTCAGATGGGGTGGAAGATAAGAGGATGGAGAAATGGAATCCACAATGGGGGTAAGACAAGTGGAGAACATAGGGGCTTTAGAACTTATGATTGAGATGGTGTGAGTCATGGAGAATAGGAATTGGATGTATGATTTGGAAAAGGTGTGGAAACATTTCCTTTGATAGGGTTGCTTCAGCATTAGGGTCATCAGTCTCTGATGCTTGCAAAGATGAAGCAAAACCAACCATTTGTAAGTAAAGTTGTAGCATCTCAATCATTACCTCAAGCCTTCTATTGATGGAATAAACCAACTACGTATAGTGACCTCCCCATAGACATGGTTTCCTATAATTTGGTTTTTTAATGATTGCAATATTTGATAGTAGTCCCTTGACATCTTCACAAGAACTACCTCCATTATTTGAATCTTTATCCTAAAAACCAACCTCATATCTAGGTATGGAATGGCTTTAAAAACCTGTATATATCCTTGCTCTTAGGTACAACTCTAAAATTTGGTGAGTAACTAGATTTTCTAATTGTATCATTGCTCATATGGATAGGAATAATGATTCTGACTATGATCATAGAACTGGTCTGGAGGTGGATTAGGGTATCTTGAAGAATAATTTTGCATGTTTAGAAGTGAAGCGAACTGGTTATGTTGTTCCAAGTGAGAATTCCATGATGGGAATGAAGTCGTGATTGCATAACTTTGTGAATGTAAGAGAAATGAAAGATGTGGAAATAAAATGGATGGAAAGGAATCTCTGCAACTCATAAACATTGGTTGTTTTAGATCAGTAGAATCGCTAGTTTTTGCTTGAACATTACCTCCAATGGATGAATATTTCACTAAGAGCACAACAAAACTTAATTAAATGAAGATGGTAAAGATATTTTCCCACTAGGTCTGCCAAAACTACTATAAAAAAATTACATCATCCTCTGATTTTATTGCAAGTGAGTCTGACTAAGGAAATCAGTGTAACTAGGTAAAATGGTATCATCTCCAGGCGTTGAGACCATGAATTCTTGAGATAATTCTCCACAAAAGGTTGGTTCATCTTACCTAATTCTAATCCTACAACTACTCCTAATAAAGGGTAAAAATGAAGCTATCTAATCACTATCCTATGATTCCAAGGGACCATGGTGAGAGAGGAAAATTCATGAAAGTGAAGAAATCCTACAGCTAAGGGAAGTTGATAGCAGCAAAAGAAAGATGGTTTAGATCACTCTCCACCAGGGATGAAGGAATGAGGTAAATATGGATATAGAGAGGAAGATTGAGACATGTGCCACAGTCTATAAACACACATTTACACTACCAGCTTCCCCGTATATGTACAACAATCATTTGGAGCATGCAAAATAACCATTGTACAGTGCACAAAATACCTTTACAATGTGGTGTAGAGGCAAGATGATGCAATAAAAAACAAACATAGGGTTGTAAAATAACCACAAAAACTTGATTTTATTACTTCAAATAGTGCACAGTCCTTTACAATAAAGGATATTAGGCATGAGATCACTTACAAGGTGCTCAAAGATGGAGATTTGGAGCTCATAATACACCTGATAGGAAGTCTGCCACCATTTTGGCAGGGTACCATTAAAACAAAGAGGGGACCATTTTCTATCTAGCAAATGCTCTACAATTTATAGAATAACTATAGAGAAGAGGAGAAAGAAGAGGGAAACTCAAATATCAAATATTTAACCACCAACTAACATCATTAAATGAACTACCTAAAAATCCACCTGTAATGCATCAATTCATGCCTACCGCATGTCTGTTTGGAATGCAGAAGAAGGAAGAAGGATAAATTTGAATAAAATATGTCGGTTCATGTCAATAAGATGTTTTTTACTTACATGATCATTAGGAATCGGAAATTTTTCCTTGTTTTCTACTCTCACCATATCCCTAAAATCTTGATTTTCTAAATTCCAATGATGTAGCACACATGAGCAGCTTTCCAAATGAGCCTAGGAGTCCATTTTATTAGATTTCTGTGGAAAAATTTATGGTGATCTAAAGGTCTACAATGTAAATTGAACAGGACAATGATCACCCATGTCGAACGTTTGGGTGATTAGATGAAGGATCCACCAATATTCTATGTTTTATCATTTCTGCCACATGTTTCACACATTTTTGTTTACAGAGGATTTTTCGTCCTATTGGCGTTATTTGTGTTGTCACGTGTAACATACTCAAGTCTTGGTAGGCATGGCCACGTGGCACATTCACTGGTCGCAGAAGAAAGTGCACAAGCCTACTTTGCACAAAAATAGGAGGTGTGAAAATGCATAAGATTCCCCAAGATAGAGTATACAAGTGTAAATTTCTACAGAAATAAAATGCAGGTTATGTCCCTAAAATGATACAAGTGTGCAAGTGGGGTGACATTGAATTATTCCTGACAGGTACACTAAAGCCAAGAAGGAAGGAACGCTTGGACCAAGGCCAGGAAGTATGAAGGCAAATGCACAAGGGCTACAAGTGCAAAGGATTGGACTAGCGCAAGGCATGAAGAAATGTACCTAGATCAAGAGGAAGGGCATTACACATCGAAGATCATGTCTAGGACTGAAATTCCCATCCAATTAGAAGGTAAGTCCATATATGTGCATGCGTAGGGAGTGCACAATAGATTGGGAATGAAATCAGGTACGTAAAAGGAAGGCATGAAGCAAGTGTGAAAGAAGATAGAAATTAAAAGGAATGGAAAGGATATCGCACCGAAGAAACTGCTACATGAGAAGTAAATGGAATAAGTAATGCATGCGAATAAGCAGGTAGTTCACATAAGGGTGCATGTCCAATAACCCCCATGCAAGCCTCACTAGCCAATGTGCCAAGGGAACCGACTAGAGTATGTGCTCCAACCTGAAATGTTGAAGCTTTCTCTTTAGCCAACTGAAGATGTAAGTCGTTCAAAATAACCTAGGGGTTAATTTTAGACAATACATTTGGATCCAAATTTTGGGGCCATCTTTCCTACTAGATGAAGACTACCAAGTAGCCTTAGAATCATCCATTGGGCGTGGAGTGATTTCTACCAAATACGAACATCCCTAGATGTTTACAAGCTTGAAGAACACCCCTAAAGTCCCTTGAAGCATTATCTTTAAATTTTGAACTGAAATTCTTGATCACTTACTCATGCTGAAGATCGTTCTAAAGTTGAATTTTTATGAGAGTGGAAAAATGTGTGGGGACTATTGGAACTGACTCTTTTTGAAAACTGGACTTCTATCTCAGGAAGAAATAAAAGGGTGCACATAAGAAACAGAAGGAAAGAACACAGAAAATTCACCGCCAGAAGGGGCATGATAAGAAACTTCCCTCCATACAAAAGTTGAAAAAGCATACATGTTCCCAAGTGGAGAAACATGGAAAAGTGTGTGCAAGCACTTGTTTTATCCGAAATCCATTAACCTAAACTAAAGGTGATACTAACTAGAGGCAAAGGCGCTCAAGTAAAACCTACAACAAGATAGGGAGAATTAGCTTCCTTATCCTCACAAATTGTTACCATGTAACTGATTTAGTGCACTGAACTTGGTCTACAATAAGAGTTAAAAACTGACATTTTTCAATAATTTTTCACCCTCCTTAAAGTATCAACAAAAATAAAATACTACCTCCTTTAGTTTTCATCATTTGGACTCAGGAGGTGTTGTTGTTGAACTTTGAGAGAAGTGCACCAAAGCTAAAGTTCAACCCCATGCTCTGAAATGAGCATGACTCAGAGGCAACTCTATGTTTGGCTCTAGAATCTAGCTAGATATTTCCTTATTTCAGGTTCTCTACGACCTGATCCTTACTTGATTTTCCCCATTTTCTTGAATCCCATCAATCCCAAGTCAAATAGGATCATCATGTAGACTCATCCTTCTAAAGGTGAAAATTTGCAGGACAAGGTCACGTGTTGTTCATGCTTCTACAACCATAATTGATATCCTCATAATTGTGCCCTTATGTAAAAATAGGATGATAAAATTATATTTGAAACAAGTGGCCTCTTTTTCTCTCTTTACTGTGACTTCATATTCCCTAATCAGATTCATGCCATTCTCTAATAGTTATAGTCTTCACCGTTAATATGATTACACATTAGGGGATGATGCATAGGTAAGGGGCATGTCATTTGTAAAGCATATTTAGACAGAGGGGACTCAAAAAATATGGGAGGATGGGAGATGCAGCCGAAGGATGTGCATGTGGAAGAAATGGAAATATATTTACAGGAAGGAATGAGGCATGGACAAATGAAGGTGAGATGGAAGGGGAGTGGGTGATGGAATGTAATTCTCAATGGAGGATAGTGCGTGGAAAGCTAGGAACATCGAATCAATGCTGAGATGGTTTAGGATGTAGGAGAATGTAGGGTTGTAGGTTTAAGCATATGGTTTTCCCATTTACAGGGTTACTAGCCTAGATTTATGAGCCTTCATTTCTTTGGCCCATTCTGTAATATGGGGTAGCATCTCAACAATAAAGTGCAACTTCTACTAGCTTGTCATTTACCAGCCTTATAAAGGTTGGCCCATGGACAAGAGTACCTTGAAGAATAACTTATGCTACCTTTATAGATCATTTAACTTTGGACTGCATCGTTGATTCATCTCCATTTCTTGAAACCTACCTCTGAAAATCAGCATCTGGCTATAGGAATATCTTCCATCATCTACAAAATTACTTATTCTTGAAAAGTAAGTGTTAGAAGGATGACCATATGAGTCGATGGAAGGCTTGAGATATATGCATATTCTTGTTATAAGGGGGCTCATAAAATTTATCTAGGAGGAAGGTTTTGAAACTATGGAAATTGAAGGGACCGATATTGCTGCTGCAAATGAGAGTTTCAGGAAGGAAAAGAAGTCATGATTGTATTCCTTCAAAAGGGGAAATCAATAATGATGGAAGAAGTAGAAATGACATGAAAAGAAGGAGTGGATTGGTACGTGCAATGAGATTCCCCCCATGGGTTGGTTGAAATAAGTGGAGTCACTAGATATATGCTGAAAGGATGTCCTAGCAAAGGTTGGATCTCAACAGAAAATACATCAAACCTAGTTGACTAGGATATATAAGCTCTTCAAATGTGTCCCATCGGGCCTGCCAAAAGGAAACTGTTATCAGCTCAAACTTGCACCCATCTAGATCATGCATGTTTAATGAACCAGATTCATTGAGGGAACAATGGGACTATCTCCAAGTTATGGGACCTTACATGCTTGAGACAGACCTCTAGAGAAGGTCAATTCCTGTACCTATTTCTAACTACTAACTACTACTCCTAATACTATAAATGAAGCTATACTATTATTACTCTATGATTCCAATGCACCAAGGGGTGAGAATGAGATGCATTAAGAAAAATCCTAAGCTAAGGGAAGGTGATAGTGCTAGAAAGAAGATTGATCACTCTCCACGAGGGGCAAGAAACGTGAGGAAACCTGAGAGAGAGGGTGGACATGCCCGCGCCACAAACAAGATTCACACAAAAAAACTGATTTTCCCCACGTGCTAACAACACATGAAAATGGGAATTCTAAGAAGTGGGAAATACACACAGCACATTCCAAAAAACATGAAAATAGAGAGGCAAGATGCACACAGAAATGAGAAAGTAGGGTAGACAAAAGTAGCCTCAGAAACCTAATTTTATTGCTTTGAAGAATGAATAGTCATTTACACTCATGGAAAGAGGTGATGAATACATTGCAGATACACAATGTTCTAAGGTTTGAAACTTGTGGGAAGTCAACCACAATTTTAACATGGTGTCATTACACACAAAGATGGTATCCATGTTTCAATGAGCAAAGCATCTATAATGTATAGAAGAAGAAGGAGAGAAGAGGAGGATAAAGAAGAAGGAAACTCGTATTCAAATCTTCAACCCACTAATAACCAAGAAATGAACTACCTAAAAATCCACTTGTAATGCTATTAAATGCATGCCTCCCCATATCTGTTTGGCATGTAGAAGAAGGAAGAAAGCCAAATCTGAAGAAAATCTAGTGGTTAAGTCGATTAGATGTGTGTATTGACGATCTAGAGAGACATTTCCCTATGTTTTATTCCTACCAAATCCCCACAAAAATATAATTTTTAAAATTATCAACCTGTAACACACATGTCAACATCTTCCAAACGAGACCGAGAAGTTGCACGTGTGTCAGCTCCCTAAAGCAAAATTTATTGCGATCTGAAGGTCTATAGCGTATATCTGAACACAACAATGACACATGTCACGCACTGAATGGTTCGCTAAAGAATCAGCCAATTATTCTTTTGTTTTTTCATTTCTACCACATGTTGTTACACATCGGTTCATTACAAGGATTCAAGGTGCCCTATTGGCATACTTTAAGTAGGTCGCGTGTAGCACACTCAAGTCTAACAGGATGCCACGTTGCACCGTGACTGGTATAGAAGAAGGTGCACAAGGGGCATGCACAAAACATAGGAGGTGCAAAAATGTAAAAGATGGGTGCAAAGGAAAGGAGTGCAAAGGTAAAACACATAGAATAAATATGAGGGTGCATCTCCCTAAAAGGATAAAAGTGTGCAAACAGGGTGTGGGCACCCTAATAAGGAATGTGTGGCACACTAGAGAGGAAAAATTACACATAAGGAGCCAGGAAGTGTACAACGTGCAATGTGCAAAGGATGTAAGTGCATAAGGGAATAATGCAAAAGAGGAATAAAAGGTGTGAGGATACTGCACAAAGGTTAAGATAAAGGGCATGCATGTAGAAGATAATGTCTAGGTGACTTAGTTGAAGTTGGAAGGTGAGTCAGGATAGATCTGCGTGCAGGGAGTGTGCGATAGACTAGGAATGAAATAGGGTGCATAGAATGAAGGCAGCAAAGGGGAAATTTGAAAGTGAGATAGAATAATATAGAGGGAAGAGGGATCATGTGAATCAAGCACATGTGTGAAGCGGAGGAAAAGGAAGTAATAGGGAAACATTAGGAGTCTATAAGAATGGAGCGTGAGGGAACATGGAAGAACTGTAAACTAGGACCAATTGTGCCCAGGGAACAACGTCAGAGTTGCATGCATAACCTACAATAATTGAACTTCAAAGTTAGAATGAAGATGTAAGTTTTCAAATTTACTAGGGGGTTGTTTTAGACAACAATAATTTCACACAGAAACCTTCCTAAGTTTCTTTGAACTTGGGTAGGAAATATACATTTGATTCATAAACTTGAAAACTTGAAATTCTCATGGTAGGTTTTTGAACTTGATTGACACCTTGAAAAACCCAACACACTTGTCAAAGGTTTGAACCTATTTAGTGCCTTGTAAATATTATCATAGTAGGCATAACATTGATCTTGATAAACACCTTTGGAATCTAAAAGCATAACTTGGAAAATTAAACTTTTTCTGCACCATTGAAATGTTGACACACTCTTGTCAGAGTCTGTTGTTTTCTTGGAAACATAAAAATATTTACAATGAAATTTCATGGATTAAGATATGCTTAACATGTTAAAAATCCATAAATCTTATATTTTGGGTATTTTTACTTTCTTTTCAACCTCAAAAACCTGAAACACTAAGGTGGGGTTTTCACCATTACATGCAGGTTGATACTCTTAACACACCTTGTTAGGGGTTTTGACCTATATGTGAAGATGGAAATCCTTACTAGTGTTGAACTTAGGTTTTTGGATCAAATTATCTTCTCATACAAGAAAGAATAAAGTAATAAATGAATAATAAAACCAACTAAACCCTAGAAAATAAAAACATGGAGTGGGGAGAAGGAAAAAAAATAGGGGTCTTTTACCGAAAAGGGAGAACAAATTAAAATTAGTAAAAATTTGTCAAAAAATGTAATCAAAATTTGATGAAATTTAAATTACTCATTGAAATACTGAATGCATAGGGAAAATATTTAATATTTGACAACAAAGGAGGAAAATCACGAGTGGGGTTTTGAGGGTCAAAAACAAATCACCATGGTAGAAACTTGAATTCTTGCAAGGTAAAAATGGTGTCAAAAAATTGGGTTATATGATTGGATATCATTTATTACACATTGATTAACACATACAGAGGTCAAATACAACCTAGAATGTTTTGTGTTGATTCAAAGATCAAGACCTTGACTACATTTAACAATCCATGTATTCATTCATTCAGGTCTTGCAAACTTGACACATTAGAACCATCTACTTTTCATGGATTGGGGTTTGGATTACACAAATAATATCTTTAAATCATCATTTTTTTATGCCTTATATCTTTGAAAAACCAATACATTATAGTTTGTTGGGGTTTTGGAGTCGGGAGAACATCTAACCCTTGATAGTCTTTTATGTTCCCAAAGGATGACACCTAAAAAACTATAGGGTAAGCGAAGTTTAGGAATTAGGGAAGTATTTAACATGTAGTAGCTTACATGCTTGGGATGCTAAAATATGAAAAAACGTAGAAGTTCAAAATTTAAGGCCAAAAACATGGATTTTTTGGAAAAATGACTAACTCCAATAAATCCCAAGAACAAAAATTTGGTAGTTTACCCAAAAATTTTATCGAGAAACTAAAATTTTGGGATAACACATCCAAAAAGAACAAACATAAATTTTTATTACAATTAGGGAAATGGTTGATGTGGGGATAAACATGGAGACATGGTACATTGGGGAAACTTGGTTCTCCCATAGATATAGGGCATAATTAAATTAAGAAAAAAATATATCTCATATGAAATTGAGAATCTTGTTTAAGTTTCTCTTGGGAAGCATATAGAAGAGATAATATGAGACAGATTCTCATGTAAGAGCTACTCACTTTTTTGTGGCCTCATATTCGGGAAGAGCATGAAAATGAATTGGAAAAGTTAACATTAGACCCTATACCCGTATATGATCAACGATAATGGTCATAATAGAAGTAACAAACATATCAATATAGAATAAAAGGCAATATTAGGGGGCCATTGTACCTCGATGTATGAAAACATAAGGAGAATAATTCTCATGGAAATGAAATATGGAGAACCTCCAACCTTAAGGAAAATATTATAAAAGAGATGATGATTGACCATGATGATATATCTAAAATACAATATAGTACTAATAATTGATGATATGATTAGAACATAATAAACCCTAGGGGAAACTAAGGTTTTGAGAATGAATATAAGATTCATGTCACATTCACCAAAATGTTACACCATTTTTTATATTAAAACGTTTTGTTTTGAAATACACAAATAAAGAAAGGAATTAAGGTCTAGATACTAGGAGCTATTATGATAAATTAATTTCCAATATCAATTATAAAAAATCAAAAAATAATATTGGTTATTAAAATATAGTTATACATGCTCAAAATGTACAAGAAAATTTAGGAAGAAAGATAAGAGAAAATAGAAGTGTATATCCCCGAAAAGCTTCATTGTCGAAACTATGATTTGAATATCTACTAGTGCATGACCTTATGGTTTAATTAGGATGTATAATCCATTCATGCACCCGTTGTATGGACTGGGATTCCCTCATAATGGCATTATGTGACTTTTTAGGTTCTTTAGTGGATTGGAAATGTGCTTCGCTATCAAACCCTAGTTGTTACAAAATATTGATATCATTAATAATGATATGAATCACTCTAAACCCTAACCATGGGTAGTGTTTAAACCCTAATTATATTTAACATGAAACCTAGTTAATTATAATGATTTAGTACACTAAAGGATGTAAGGGATAGCAATATATCGATATTATGATTAATTAACTTTCAACATTAATTATCATAATCAAAATAATGATTTTATATTAGTAACTAATATTCCATATAAGATACGAACTTGAAAAAATAATGGATCGAGTGCACTTAGCTGAGTACTAATGATTTTGGATGTTTCTCTAGGAGGATTACTATAAGAACATGGAAAATCAACTATAAAAATCTTGTTTCTAGAGACTGTCACTATAAATAGACTAGAGTAGGAATGTACCAATATGTCAGGACCATACTATATGTTTTGCACCTCTAGTATGGTATTAGAACTGTGGGGATATGGGATCTGTAAATTTTTGGCATTGTTAATTATCTAAAACTGTCTATCACTATTAAATCCTAGTTTGTGATCATTATGTGAAGAACTCTAAATACTTTGATCATTATCTCAAAACCTAGTCTAAGATGAGAAGTATGGTAAAAAAACATTATTTAGGTTGTGCGCAACCTCCATCCATTGCCAATGTTGGCACTACTCTAATTAGAACTTAAACCACATATCATTCTCGACATAAATATGATATCTAGATGAATGAAAACTAGATTTGAAAACCAGATTTGACCATGCTTGAATTGATTTTTTCCCCTTGCTAAGATACTTTGGAACAGGATCTTTGAGTTCTTGGAGATAAGAGATATTTCTGTCTTAACCTAGTAAGAACCCTTATAACCTTTATACATTTATGCCCTAATTGTTGTGATTACGCTATAGTGAGATTCATGGAGCCTTGAGTGCCTTTACAATTATAAAAGTGGAGTGTATCAATATAGTTCATTGATATTCCAAGGGTTAGTAATTGAGGTAGTGTTTACTTGTTTATATAAAGGTTACATAGATGATTTATTAATGAAATTATGACCATTTGAGATTATAAGACACATAAAATCTATAAATTTGAAATCAAATTTGAGGACATGTTTATGTAAGAACATACAAGTCGGTTAGGACTATATGTACTATCCTAACCAATCTATATGACCCTACCCAAGGAAGGAAAAATCTTACAAAATGAAGTGTGAGACTTGTGTTTACTGTTTGTCTATGGATTGTATAATTCTCTCTCAAAAATTGCTAACATTTCAAGGTGAACGGATAATCAAGATACACACGCGACCTTAAAATATCACAAGGGGGAATTGGAAATTTGTATTACTTTAGCAAGAGGGATTGCTAACCTAGAAAAAGAAGTGTCAAAGATTTAATACCAAATTAGAGTATCTAAATTTCCCCCAAATTATGTAGAAATTAAATTAAGATGATTAAAGGAAAAGATAACTTGAGTGGTAGACATGTGTCTTCACTTGAATTTTTTGTTTTACAGAATCCCATTATAGTTAGCATTGCATGATCAATGACGAAACCCTTGCAACAGGAGTTGTAGTCAATTTCCATGATAAAAGAACTTGAAATTTAATCAAATGTAAAAGTTGTACCATGAAAGATTACATTTCATAAGAATGAAATAAATTATGAAACAAGGAAGGAACATAATTTTATTTGTGGAGGGAGAGAGAAACCCTCATGATTTTCTTTGCTTAAAGATGTTGCAATATCAATTTCGCTGGGACTTGTTGAAGGATTGGGGGGTGATGAGTCTCTAATGTGATGATTAGAAATCAAAGGTGTACGAACATGATTACTGGACTCATAATGTCGAGGAGAGAAAAGAAAAATTAAGAATGGGGATAACGAAACATCCACTAACGAAGAAGACAGGTATCACAGGTATTCAAAAACTCTGATATTGCCCTTTGATTAAAAGATGAGAGGAAAATATTCATATGAAGAATGTCGTTTTTTTGATTACCAGATGAGAGAAAGGAAAATTTCCTCTGAAGAAACTTAGTACATTGAAACTCTCCATAAACCCTATGCAAACACACACACTACAGATGGAATCTAGGTCTAGTTTTTAAATTAGCAACAGTAGAAAAGAGGAAGGGATGACTCTCATGCCCTTCCATGTGCACATAACTGAATACAATTATAAACTTAACGTGCTCAAATACTAACGAATAAAGAAGCATTCAGGCCCCCAAATCTAAAGAATGGGTATTATAAACGTAATACCTAGGATAATGAGTAGTGACCTCTTACGTCCCATACAGCTGATGAGTCAAAATTGTGCCAAAATCCTAAGATGTACTGAAAACATGAAATTATTATAAAAAATGATTATTTTTTTCCCTAGGAGAAATGTATTGTAAGGTCAAGTCCAACATTATGCTATTACCAATGCTATATATGGTTCCAATCTTTACATTTTATTTCATTTCTATGCTTGATTAGATTTATGTGATACTTACCCTATTTTATTATGTTACCTTAGACATTATGCTGTTCCTTCCTAAGGTATAGTTATACACAGAATGATGCCACCCTATTTTAATTATGTAAGAGAAATTGTGTTGAGAACTTTTATAAAATGTAATAACTGTCTTCTCATCTAGAATATATATGTGAATATGTGGAGGACATAACATGTGAAGAGGTGGAAAACTTGAATAACATGTCCCAGACAAAAAAGGAAAAGGAAGGTTGTTTCTGTTGGGAACCATGACGTACAAAGGAAAAAATACTTATATAGTGATAGGTAAAAACCAATATCTAATAACAAACATTCTAAATGTATTGTACATACAAGAATAGTTACAATTAGATGTAAGAAGGATGAAAAAATGTACATAAAAGCCTAAAGATGTAAAACATCAGACCCCCATGGGTCACAAAAGATAATTCACGGCCATGGAAGGCTTGAAAATAAGACGAGATAATAGAAAACCAGATAGGCATAATGCAACAAACATGGGACACCCAATGGTGTCATTATAAAAAAATTTAAGGAACATAGGCCAAAAACAATGAAATAAACGTGAAAAAATATACAAAAACTAGCAAGATGTCCTGTGAAACAAGAGTTTCATAAATATGAGAACATGATATAGTAGCAAATAGTGGAAAAATACATGACACAAAGAATGTCAAGATTAGCACAAGCATGTGTGTTAGTCTATTAGATCAAAAGATAACAATAACAATAGTTATAATCAGCATAATGAGAATTAAAAGTTTACTATAAGAGAACATAACAATTGTATTGGATGTGAAATAGATGCTCCGAAATATATAGGAAGTTTGGGTAAACTTTATAAACTGACACCTATCATTGGGCTATCATTTGTCTATTTCTTACATCTGCTAAACAACCTCAGAAGGCAGTGTCTAAAGACGTGAATAAATATGCTATCTATCAAAAAAATAGACAAAACAAACTGTCTAATGTAAAGTGATTAATAACTCAAGAAAATGCTTAGGTCCATATCTTGATTTTTGTAAAGGATATAAAAAAAAATTATATTTCAAAATTCTAACTATATTTTCAGAAGACAACTAATCGAGCTAGAGCTGGAAGGAATGTGTGTAACCAAAGGTGTCCAAGAGGCTTAGGAGAGCGAGAAATTTAAGAAGAAGTATAGAGTGACACCATAGAAACAGAGAAACTTGGTAGGGATAGAACACAATAGGACATTGTGCAAAACCAAAGACCTATCAAAAGATGCACTAGGTATAGGGAAAGATCCAAAGAGGGATGATGAATACAAAAAATAGAATTAGAAGAAGAAAAGGGAAATACTTGAATGGTGATAAAGTTTGGTTAGGGACTAAACTTACCCCATTTTGGATGATCAAGAATATACCTAGGAGCAGTTATGCAAAATACCCCCAGGGTTTAGTTTGGCTTTAACTTTGTTAAAAATGGACTAGGCCATTTTTATAGGTTTGGACAGTTAAAGTTGTCAAATTGCAATTCCCAAATTATGGTAGTTGGTATAAAACACATGGTGGGTGGAGCGCAATTTTAAACATTGGCAGGTTGGTTATAAAAGCATGAGATGACATTCAAAACCATCAAGTTTAGATTGGCATAATAAATACACATGGTTAGATAGAATCTCAGTGTTTCCAGACCCATGATACATATGGTGGACAACTTCAAAGAAAAAAAAAATTCTATACCCCACACTTCGAAACACGATTGAAAAGAGCTACGTGGTGCCATTCATTAGCTTAACTTTCATAGTCTGAAAAATGTGAAGGTCCATCAAGTCAGATCCCAACACCAAGAAAAACTAACCTGTTTTGACCACTGTGAAATGTGGGCTTCCTCATTTACCCAGTGTAATAGATGTCAATGGGAGGTTCAAATAAAAGTCTAACCGTGCAAAGGGTTGGAGATTTCTTAGTGGCTCACACTCCTATTTGTCATAGGAAATGATAAAGATCTAACAACGCTCAAGGATGTGGAGCTTGTCATGGCCAATGGTTAGCGTATGTTAAGAGGCTGAAGCTAAAAGGATTGACATGGGAAGTGCATTGGAACCGTTTTATTGGCTCACATTTACAATGGTAAGTCGAGGGGAAAATTGTGAAGAAATGTGGTCATTCTTATTAGCTCATGTTTTTTGGGGGTTTCACAGGTCTGAAATGTGAAAGGGCATGGATCCTTTTCACTGAGTCCATGTTCATGGAGGACTACAAGAGGAAAAGGATAGTCCGATATTCTGAAGGAATGTGATAGAGTTTTATTGGCCCGATTTTCATGAAGCCAACGCAAGGAAAAGGAAAGGAAAGATGGCGGGGAAGGGAAGTAAGAGCTCAATATTGCAAAAGAGTGGGAGGAAACACTGGAAAAAAAAAACAAAAGGAAGTACACGTTGGTAGAGGTCAATCCCTAAACCAATTAAGGGTGCCATGTGTAAAATTTTTGTTCCTCCCGGACAAAAAATTATCAAATGAGCCATATCTTCCTGATTCCCAATCTCCAAATAGACAAAATTATATCATTGGAAAGCTCTCATCGAGATCTTTAATTTGACATATCAAAATCTGATTTTGGTGGATTTTGGTTTTTCAAAAATAGAAAAAAGGATTTTTGAGGCAGGACTAAGACTTTATAGCACGCAAAATGATCAAATCGTGGCAACCACCAAAAGTGATGAAGCATTGCTTCATTTTATTCAGAAGACATAGACTGAATGATTTCTCTATAAGGGCATATGTGTTGTAGGAGGATTTTAGTGTGAATGTTGGGGTTGAAGTCTTGAAAAGTCATGCCCCTCTTTTTTTTCCTAGTCTCTTTCTTCCTTCTCTTTCATTTAAGCTATATATGTAAAACTCTTTTCATTTTGAAAAGATGGGACATTCAAAAAAGTTAGGAGCTCTATCAAACTTGTTCCAAAAACTCTTGATTTGTCAAACTCCATTTGACATGGCAAGGTGTTCTTGTGCCTATCGATAATATAATGGTTTTGTGCCTACTTTTATTGCAATAAGCTGTTTTCTGACACATTTGTCTGCCTTGGCTCGTTTTAGCTTCACACCTTGACGCTCGTTTACTTGGGCATTGGGGGCGAATTTTTCTCTTACAATGTCCATTATGTGTGTTCATGTCTAACTAAGATGGTAAATGAAGCGTTGGGGTTTTTGCACTTATGTCGGCCCTCGCCCTTCTTCATTAATTTCTTTCTCGTATCTTCCGGCACTGGAGGGGCTATCACCCTGTTGTGGGCGCTATCACCACCTTTTATCGTAGATTAAAAAACCTGGCAGCAGCTTTCTACCCGTCTCCTCTGTGGTCCCTTGGTATGGTGAGTTTTAGGATTATTAGCTTCATTTTTCCCTTTCTAGGAGAAGGATTAGGGTAACAGGAGATGAGGACGAGAAATCCAACTCGCGGATGGTTAATCTCATGTTTCACAAGTCCCACCACGGGGTTGAATAAGCCATTTATAGAACAGGAAGTCGGCATTGCGATCTCACGCTACTGTTTGTGATAACAATTCCGCAAAGCATACCGGGGCACGGGTGAAGACTTGACTTTACATGGTCTTTCAAGCGTGTTTCTTTCCTATATTGTGACATATCATCTTTGGGGGGAGTTTCAAGTACCCCTGGCTCTCCAGCATCAAATACCCCGTTTCCAAATGCAGACCGCTTCATTTGTTCCATTCCATTGATTTAATGTTTTCCATTTCAAGGCCTGGAGAAAGAGTTTATTGAAAGTAGAAGAGGGTTTTCAAGGAATTCAGATCCCGCATTACTCTGCATGTCTAGATCTTTCGGAAATTTTATGGTGGATCAGGTGAAAAAATGGGTAAATCCATGGAGAATTAGGTCCAATCAGCACCATGCAAAGTGGAAATAGAGTGTTTGTCAGGACAATCCACTTCCAATCAGCATACAAACAAACCCCATTTAGGGACAATTGTGTAGATCATCCATGCGTGAGTTAGATATCGCAATAGAAACTGCATGAGATCAGCCTTACCCATAAGGTACTTAGAGGTATTGGGCCAAGGAAATCCACAATGGGTCATGATGCCTTGTCTAAGCATGAAGGATGGTCTCATAACACCAACGTCAAGGACTAATCTCAAAACCCAGAATGAACTTCTGGGGGTATTCTTTTTGTTTTGGATGTTGAGACTTTGGCTAGTTGGTGGAAGAAATTTCCCCCCTCCCCCCCCACCCTTTTAAAGGCCATGTCCATTCTAATTAATTACTGGCCACACTTTGTAAAGAAGGAAGCCAAATCTCCCATCTTGTGCATTCTTGTTTTAGCCTTTCCCTATTTGGTTAGTTAGGGTTTGGAGGTTTTCTTTCATAGAAGAATGCATTCTGCTACTCCTGCAGTTGGCACTTACCCGATGTGTTCATCTTGTACATAGGTTTTGTGTGTTGCATAGTTCAGTGGCCAATTCAGAAGTTTCCTTTTCTTGCCAAATCGATATGGACAGCTTAACATGCTAAATCAATTCCACCCAAGGATCAATGGGAGGGCCAAATCCTGGGGCCGTGGTTAATGGAAAATCAGATAGGGTGAGAGGAGGTCAGCGGATGTAGAGCGTCTACTATCACTGCAAAATGTCATTCAAGAATTTTGACCTTATTAGTGAATTTCATGCGTCATACAGTCCCAAGGAACGAAAGGTTAAAAAAAAGTGTGACATAACTAGGTAAAGTTTTTTGAGGGACGCTATGCTCATGGTCTACATAAGGCTATTGATCTAATCTAGTCGAAGATTTATACCGAGAGGGCACCAAATATTTACCCAGAATTCCCCCCTTATGGTTATGTTGGCTGTACAACTTTAAAAATGGACTTGCCATTTTTATAGGTCGTGACTGGCTAATAGCGGTTCTTTAAAAACTTCCCAAATTCACTAGCCTTGGTATTCAAAAACCCCGCGGAGCCATTTTAAATATTGGTGGGTTTTGTTAGAAAATCCGCCTGACTTAAATCTCATCATAGTTTCACGTTGGCATCATGTTGACACCTGGCCCAAAATCAATGTCCAGGCCCTAGGATACCTATGCCAAACTTCAAAGCCAAAAATTCGAAGTCCACAAGATTTAGAAACTGTGATGCGAAACGAACGTGACCCCATTTTCATTCTCCCAACCTTTTGTAGTCCTTACCAAAATGTGAAGGCCCTCTAATAAGTTCCACTGAAGAATCTTGTTGCTAGGTGAAGAGCTGTAGAAACATGGACTTCCTCCTCTTTCACATTTTTCACAATTTGTCTTTAGTGGTCAAGAAATGTCTACACGTAAAGGCGTGGAGATTTCTTTATTGGCTCACACATCCGCATTGTTTCAGAGGAGAGTATAAATGTAAACATGTAACAGGTGTGGAGATTCCTCATTAGCTGATAGTTCATGGATGTCAAAGTATAAGAGCACAATTGACGGAAATGGTAAGTGCGTGGAGCCTTTCTATTGTCTCCTTTCTTATGGTCAATCGAAGGGGAAAATTTGTAAGAAATTTTGTCATTTCTTATTGGCTCAATATTTCTCAAGGGTTTTGACAAGGTTGAAATGTGAAAGGGCATGATCCTTTTATTTGGTCTAGTTTCATGAAGACAACAAAGAAAGGACATTCGGCATTCCCGAGGAATGTGGCAGAGTTTTTACCCGACCCGTTTTTTCATAACAAAGCCAAGGAAAATACCGATCGATAGTTGGTGGGGAATTAAGAGCTAGTATTGTGAACTAGTGGGAGAGTAAACCTGGTAAAATAAAATAAAAAAAATTTGGTAGTGGGCGGATCCCTGAACAATTAAAGGGTGCCATTTTCAAATTTTTGTTCCTCTGACAGAAATTGCAAATTGCCATATTTCTAATCCCGGCGTCCAATAAACAAATTTATATCTTGGAAATATCTCGTGATATCTTCACTTTGAAAATCTAAAACTTTAATGTTTTATGGCTATTGGTGTGGTAAAAAGGAAAAAATCTACTTTTGGAAAAGAAACACTATTTTAGCAGCCACAAACAACCAAATCGGTAGCTCTACCACTAGATTGATGAAGCATGGCTTCATTTACTTCTGTATAATGAAATATACTAATGATGTCTCTATCAGTCGCCCATGTGATTTGTAACGTTTTTTTAAATTGGTTGGTGTTTAAGTCTAGAATGGAGCCCCTTATTTTCCCCCTCGCTTCTCTTGCTTCCAATCTTGCATTCGACTATATTGTAAATATTTAATTTTGAAGGATGACTTCCAAAAAATTATATCTAAATGGGTAAAAATTGTCCAAAGTAGATTTGATCCATCAACCCCATTTGGAGACTTGAAACGTGTCTTGTGTTCCTCCTCCTCTGCAACTGTATGGTGTGCATACTTTTATTCCAATAAATCTTGTTTTGTGTCACCTTTGTCTATCTTGCTCATTTTATTTTTTTGCCACCTTGCCCCTATTTTCTTATGCATTGTGTTGTGTATGCAGTTAATCCTCGAGTTCAGTATGTTTTGTTTTCATGTGAGAACATATGGTAATGAACTTTGGTTTGTGTCACTTAGTCCAGCCTCTCCCTTCTTATTGTTCGTTCTTTTTCCTCCTCACTAGAGTTCTCTCACCCCATTTTTTTTGTGTTATCACTAATACCTTGTTAGCTTAGTTTCCCTTTTATGCTCCGTCTCTGCTCTCTCTCTCTCTCTCGCCTAGTCCTTGTAGGGTTAGTTTTAGATGTTTAGCCGTTTTTCCTTCTGGCGTTAGAGTAGTTTAAATTAGATTAGTCAAGAAGGAATAACGACCTCCTCAGGAGAATTAGCTAAGTTCAACAAGTTTCAAACGCTTGGAGGGATAACCCCATGTTAGCAAAAATATAGACTGCGTTACAAATATCAGGGTGTTCTCT